>JASDQU010440272.1:70080-81361 GCA_032191745.1 Picea mariana | reverse complement strand
AAAATATAAAAGACAAAACTATAACCTTCCAGATGCTCGCCCAAAGAGGTGTTGAGAACTATGAAACATTTCTCATTAAAAAAAATCAAAGACCTACAAGAAACAAATTCATATTATATAGACGTCCCACTTGTTGAGGGATCTATACAAGTGCATTACAACCTTTGCTTTACCACTATGGCATTTTGTGTACCTCTCCCTTGAAGTGGTGTCGTGGTATTGCCTCCCAATTCTTATATTACCCTTTTGGAGTACCCAACTGTTGTGGACTTCAATTAATTAATGACAACTAAATGGGCTTGGAAAAATGATTCATTGAAAACGAAGGTGTAACACATCCTCTACAAAGGCACCCATAAATGAGATGATACGAACCCTTGTATGTCGTGAATCCCATGCCCAAAAGTCTTACCCCCATCCATTTCATTTTCTCCACATGACTTAGAGAGGGGTCCACCCAAGAAACACTCCTTGACTTAAGGAATGACTCACCCAATAGGTCACCTTGACAACCCTCCCATACCTAATATTTGGCACATTGCATAAGGTCTTTGAGCACTTGTTTAATTTGATGAAGTAGTTTTAATGCACATGTTTAGGTGGCTCTTGTATTAAACGTGATTTTACTTGCCATGATACATTTGACTTGAGACCCTTGGAGGGCACACTCATCTGTCTTTGCAGGACCTTGTATGATGGATGTTTTGAAGGAACAAGCCCAACTTGGGCCTTCATTGGGGCAAGAAGCCCACAAGTTGGATGCCATGACCCAGAATTTGGGGGCAAGACGGAGGTTGGACATTGCCTTTGGAGGCAAGAGAGAAGACCTTGGAATCGACACCTAGCCTTATCTAGCCCAACAACTTGCCTTTGGAAGCCTTACACAGTACTTCTTGGGCTTGATGTCTTGACTAGGGCTAGGATTTGTGGGGGTGGTGATGATTTGATGGACACTTGGCACCTTCAGATGAGGAATACCCCTTGCACAATGAGAAGACCCTAGTGCATGAAGGGAAATCCTTTGGAAGCTCAACAACTTCCTCCTATTTCTCAACGACTTGCCAAAGGTACCAAGACGTCACCCCCTTAGGGATTGATGTCACGTTTTAGGGTTTCTTTACGTGTAAAATCAAATTAAATTTGTAAAGGGGCAAAATTAAGGGGGATGGCCCCCTTATTTTGTGGTTTACCTTAATTAAATGTGGACAAACAATTTTTAGAGGTTTTGTATAAATAAGGATCAAATTCATTTCATTTTGACATAATTCTCTCATTAGAGAAGACTACTTGGCTGAAATTTGCGCCCCACTTGGGCATTTTGGACTCTCTCTCTCTCTGTTGTGCAACATTTTTGGATGCTTGTTATGGTATATTGTGGATCTAAGGTGGTGCACACCTCTTGGAGGCTTGTTCTATTGCATGTTGATGGAATTATCTTGGTAAACTAGGGTTTGGTCTTGCTATCTTATGAAATTGGCAAGGAAAATTATGTACTTTATTGGTATTTTCTTCATGTTTCATTCTACACTTGTCTAAAATCCTTAGAGGAGTATAAGGGCATACACCCTCCACCAAGGTCCATTTTATTTGCAATTTGATAAGTCATTTTTACAAGGTTGCTAGGAGGAGTAAAATGGCTTACACCCTCCTAGACTTGACTTTGTTGGTTTTGCATGCTCTAGGGAGTAAAAGGGCTTACACCCCTAGAGATATTGTGGATCTAATTGTTATAACCAAGACTCCATTTACCCAATAGACTCAAAACACTAGTATGAAAATTGCATTGGAGAAACAAAATAGTTGCATTGGATAACATGTTTTTTTGAGATATTTCAATTGTCTAAAGTGGAATCAAATTTACATGCTTTAGGCTTGCTTGAGCCACGGGGGCATCTAGCTTAGCCAAGTACATCTTATTGTTGTTAAACTTTATGCTACAACCATTAGGGTTGCATCAAACTCATTTAAAACTCTTTCTTTTACTCACTTTTCAACCATTAGAATTTACTAGAAAGCTGCCATAATTATCTACTAATCATTATGCATCACTTGGGTGGTTTACTTGTGATTTTTGTTAGTTCAAGATTGTTGTTGTAGAAATTATTTGCTACAACCATAAGGCTGCTCTAATAGACTTCTGAAAACATCACTTATAAGCCCTAATTGACTTATGGAAACATCACTTAACAACCCTAATTGACCATGAAAGCTTGTGCCAAAGTATTGATAATCTATCTACTTGTTTAATGCTTCATTACTCAATAAATATTTGATGCTTTTGATGGTTATTTATGGGGTAAATAATTGATTTCATTGCTAATATATACCTTTGTTTACTGTTGTAATTTAGGACAACAAGCTTCACTTGCTTGTCCCATTGATCTGAAGGCTTGTATCACTATTATTTGTCTTGTCTCGGGCAGGTGTAACACTTTGGTGCAGTTACTCAAGTCTTTGCCAACCATCTTCCATCCACAAGACTCACTTCCAAGCCGTCCTTCTTCCATCATTGACCTAAGGGGTTCCTCTCATTATCTCTCCACCCTCCGTCTCAATCCCCCTAGGGTCACCGAGATTCCCCCCTTGTGTAGGATTTCTCCTTCACTAAAATGAGGGGAGTACCTATCTAAGGTGATAATGGGTAGGTGTTTCCATAGTTTCCCCACCTTTGTAGATTGGGTCGGGCTTTGCCCAACCTACAATCTGTGTGATGACATGCTCCATAACTAAGTGGGACAACTTGTCTTCCTTATTTTTTGATGAATTGGATTCTAGGTTGGTCTCTAGTGTTATTTTTCGGTGAGATTGGTTTGGCTTCTCCCATAGGGAGTCCGACCATACTCTTGGAAGAATTCTCATTATCATTTGGAGTAAATTCTAGTTTGAGCAACTCGTTGTTCATCTCTGTCTCCGAGATAGAAACATTTGAAGTGATTGGTTTAAGGTTTAGGCCTTTTCTCTATTTTGGGTGGTTCTTTTCAGTTTTTCTTGCACAATGTGCCTCAAATGAGTCTATTCTGTCTTTCATTTGTATCGACCCTGCTACTTGTATTTTCTATGTTTATCTTTAGTTCTCAATTCAACAATTTATAACTTCTTGACTCCCATCCTCTACTTTGCAACTTGGGATTTTGTATTTTTCAGATGGACTATAGGGAGATTTAGGAGATCAGGAGGGCACTAAGGTGACACAAGGATGCAATTGAAGGAAACCATAGCTCGATTCATACAATTTTAGAGAAAATCAAGGATCAAGACAATAGTGTATCTACTTAAATTGAAGTCATAATGGGCACATTAATGCAACATAAGCACCAACTCAACATAGTGGTCGCAGATCAAAGTGAGCTTCGCTCATATGGTAGTTAACTTGCCCAAAGGTGAGAAATTTGGAAATTCTAATAAATTGCAATTTGATAATTCTAACTTCTAGAAGCCCATGGAAGATTACACAATCCATCAACTTCCAGAGAATGTGGAACCAATCAAGTGGGTGTTGGATCCAACTAAGGAACTAGCGGACAAAGCTGCCAGTTGACATGCCTTCTACTAAATAGATATGTTTTATAAAATAATGATGATTATAGGCCTTTTTCTGTAGAAGTTACATTACTGGGTATTTTTGGACTATGTTGCATATGAAGTTGTATATGGGCTACAACTATATGTTGGAACATTGTCTATTTTTGTTTGTGAACTTACAGTTTAGAAACAATTTATGATGTACACTTGTTGCGAGCCTGGCTACAACTTTTACTTAATATAAATCTTCTAGTTATGGTTAAAAAAAGAGAATAGTCAATAGGATTCAAGCATAGTCACAAAGACAAAGGCATGCACACGGGAGCATGGTGCAATTCTAAAACCTATTTGTAGGGACTAATAAATTGGTGTGGGTGAGTTGTCCCAATGTTAAATTATACTGAGATAGAAGGAATGGTGTGAATTGTGCAAACACAGAAAATACCAATAAGAAATGTAACACTTAAAAAACATAGTGTTATTAACTTGTTATGGGAGTCGTACCATTAAGTAAAATGTAACACACCTGACCCCCTAAACCTTCTTAGGCTGGTGGGATGTAGAATTTCCACTTCCATTAACTCAGATATCGGGTTTTCCACCCTTACACGACCTCTGTCCATCGTGACACACACGAGGACTTCTTTTTCTCAACATACTCCCATGACAAATCCACAGACTTGTCACCATACATCACTTAATAATTCCATGGTGGAATGTTGCTGCACAGACCAGGGATGAATTTTCCCGATTGGATGGTTGTGATTGACCCAACGTGACTAGATCAACAGTCAACGATGAATTAAGTTCCTTCCCCATCGGGAGAACATGCTCAACAACCCACTCTTCATTCTTGATGAAACCTTCATGACAATCATACTCCCTATAGATCCAACGGTCTTCGGTACTGTGGAACAAATGGCCCCGATCAAATCGACACCTCAAACTACATGACGACTAATGCCTCTCCCATCCTCCATTCAACACATTGACAAGTGGGGTCTACAACAAATCTACGACTGTGATTATATCAGATCGTCTTACCCATGGATCGACGACGCTTGTCCACTCGGGACCTTTCACCATCGATATGCACCCACTCAAAGTGATCGCGAGACTTCCTGATCAAACCTCTTCGATGTGAATTCTCCAATGAATTTGATAGTCCTCAGATCCTCACATCTAATGATTAGGGACCACTCGAAACTCACAACTGCATAGTATTTAACCAACACACCACATTGATGAGAATCTTTCTTCGGGATGGATCGTTCTAGATCCGATGACTTTAGACCCATCGTCATTCACACCGATAGATCTATGGTTCTCCTCATCCTCAGGCTCTAGACATCAGGTGTTTCCCATCAAAAACTACTCTTACACCCTTTTTCAAATCTTCTCGATCTCCTTTCTCCTGATAGACTTATCGACTTAACGCTTGGGACAACAACGGTCCATATCACATCAGCTTAACCTCGGATAGATCATTGAATCACCTTCTCTCGGAATGCTCCCATCGAGATTTCACCAAGACTTCACATTCAGGGTCTTTCCGAAGGTCTCACCTTCCAACAAACTTTCTCCCGACGCTAGGATCTTCGATGAATGGTCGAGATCCGCTCCTTCTGTCGAATCAATGGCTGTCATTCCTCTGGGTTGAAATAAAGGTTTTCAACAGATTTAAGAGATTATTCAAGGACATAACCATCCCACAGTCTTTCCTACAAGGGTTTAACTCAACTCCTTCAAACTATTATACCACTTCCATAGAAAACAAGAAACACTTTACTCGGGTACCCAATGAATATTTTTATATCTTGCAAACGTTCCATTTCAAAAATAGGAGAAAATACATGATTATTGGCTTTCACTGGCCATCCTCATACATTTGTCACAGATATTGCATTTAATAATCAAGGGAGATAATATCGCTCCATTTAACTCGACGTTTTAACATTCATTCATCACATTTAACCCAACATAATGAACATAATGCAATATATGACCATTATCAAACATTTAATAAACATTACAGGTGAAAACACTTATTCGTTCAATAATGTTTCCAACTCATCCAATTGACTGAGGGGAAATGCCTTTCCACCCAATCATAGGCTCTACTGTTGTGTTACTTCGACATCATGCCACCCCTGTGCCAGGACATGATACCACCAAGGGACGATCTCAGTTGACTTCCAAGTCAAAGAATGGATCATGAAGGTTACTATCCTTCTCTCCACCTGCAACAACATAAGTTTCCCTCTTCCCACTGAGCTCGGGACATCCACAAGTTTATCAAGTACCTTCCCAACTGGATTTTCTTCACACAAGGGAGTCCCTTCTCTGCTACACATTTCCTCGACGACCTCTCCTTACCAGTGATCCAAGTGGATATCGGTGGCCACCCACCTTTTCCAACTGGCTCAAAACAATTTTTTGACAATTTTGGTAATTTACTATTTTTAGCAGTTTTTCACTTCCGGAGTCGTTTTGAGGCCCTAAATGATGTTTTTTGGGAAAAGGGGGAGAAAGATAAAAGTTCTTTTGATATTTCCCTCAAAATGAATCTCCTCGACGATACCTTTCCAACGGGCTATCATACGCCTAAAACAGAGATCGTATGCAAAAGTTACGACCCTAGGAAGTTGATGTACAAACTTACCCAAACGAGGCCCACATGACTTTTGGCACTTCATCTCTTAGGGTTAGGTTTTTGGATGTCTAGGGTCTTTGACATTCATGTTTATTGTAAAAAGGACTTCATAGCCTCATTGTAACCATCTTCTTGCGAATGAGTGCAACCGTCACACTTGTTCTCAAACATAAGTCGCCACCATTCCAACAAGCTTGTTTCCGTTGCATGTTACAGTCTCAACTTATTTCCTTATTGAATAGAAAACCAATTTTATTGTATCTCTATTATTTTGTGTTAAGCACTTGTTAATAATCTGTAGTCATTTCATTCTGCTCATAAAATCTGTATCAGTGGTATCAGAGCGGTCTGCTCCTTGTCCTCTTAATGCATGTCCCCAACGAGGTCGGAGTACAAAGAGTTGGTTCTCGAGCTTGTTTCTCTTGAGGACAAAAGCTCTCGCACGCCCAAGTGACCTCTCATAGCAGGAGAAAATAAAGATGACGGGACATGAGATCCTTTCAAATTGTTGATTGAGGAAGCCCTCACGCAACAAGTGAACAATATGATGGATAGTTTCACGCAAATCCTTTGGCGACTACCAATAGGCGACGCATCTTCTTCGAGCGGAGGTGCCGCCCCCTTCAAGGTACAAATAAACTTCGATATTCCTATATTTGAAATTCATATAGACATAGATGCTATAGACAAGTGGTTGAATCTACTAGAAAGGTATTTTTCTGTCCATAACTTTTCGAATAGAGAAAATATTACTTTTGCGCTCCTCAAAGTCGTTCCCCTTATCAAAGATTGGTGGGAAAGTTTCTGTGAACAAAAGGAATTATTTACAGTCATGACCACTTGAGAATACTTCAGGGATGTTATTAAGGAACAATACTACCCTGTCGGAAGTTATGACGACTTGTAAACCAAATGGACCACACTGTAGCAAGAAAGAGACCAAACAGTGCTAGATTTCACAAATATCTTCCATACCTTGCGCACTAAGATGGGTATCAAAGATTCAGAGCGACATTTGGTGCTCAAGTATCGCAGTGCTCTGCATAGATACATCTAGACCGAAATGGAATTTATGGACATCTTATACTTGGGCGCGACCTACCGATATGTCGTCAAAATCGAGCAAAAGCTCAAACAAAAGACCTGGCAATTTGGGCCTGGGAACCCCTCACAACAAAATCTAGAAAAGGGCGGCCCCAACCCACAGAACAAAGGACAA
The DNA here is from genome assembly GCA_032191745.1 of Picea mariana. Classification (NCBI taxonomy): domain Eukaryota; kingdom Viridiplantae; phylum Streptophyta; class Pinopsida; order Pinales; family Pinaceae; genus Picea; species Picea mariana. Next base: position 73,967 of record JASDQU010440272.1, on the reverse strand, counting down.
AGCAAAGATGGATAGTATCAGGACAACTAGTATAAGCCGCAAGCAAAGAAGGACACCAAAAAGACAAAGAAAGATACCGGGAAGTGGTGCGACTTCCATAAGAGCCCTGGGCATAACACTGCTGACTACCGCTCAAAGCAGTCGCTGGTGGCCGAAGTGAAAGCCTTTGAATTAGATTCGGGTTCTGACTCTGAGCCAAAAACAGAAAGGGGAAGATAAATCATTGATGTGGAACCCAGTGTCACCGTTGCTACCACCAAGCTCCAGCTTGATGAACCAGACGAGCCAGAAGAAGGAGAGTGTCTCTTCCATTCACATATGTGGGTAAAAGGCACCCCGTTGCACTTCATCGTTGATAGCGGTAGCCAGAAGAACCTCATCTTAGCAGAGGTCGTCAAGCGGCTGGCCTTGTCGACAACGCCACACGCACAACCCTACACCATTCGATGGCTCCGCCAAGGAAGTGATCTCCGCGTCAGCCAACAATGTCGATTGTCATACGACATTAAGCCCTTCAAAGACGAGGTATTGTGTGATGTTGCTCCTCTCAAAGTTTGTGATGTTCTTTTGGGCCAACCTTATTTATGGAAACATCATGTTGTGTATGAGTCTAGGCCTCATAGTGTTATTATTACTTTGAATAGGAAATTGTACAGGATCCCCGAGGAAATCCCACCTAGTGTTATTTCCTTGATCTATGCTAAGAAATGCAGGAAGGTCATCTCTTAGACAGGGAAGTTTGTCTTCTTCGTGATTCGCTCTCAGAATAAGCGAAAGATCACAACCACATCCAGGGTCTCTGAGACCAACCTCTCCACACAGTAGAAGCAAGTAGATAAGGTGGTGGAAGAATACTCGGATATCTTATCCTCACCTACTGGGGTACCTCTGCACTGTCAGGTCAAGCACCCCATCGATCTGACCCCCGACGCATCGCTGCCCAACGAGCTAGTTTATCACCGCTCTTTGTTAGAGAATGAGTAGATCAAGCGACATATCCAAGAACTACTCCACAAGGGGCACATCTGTCCCAACTCATCACCTTGCGGGAGCCCAATCATGCTGGTACAGAAGAAAGATGGAACCTGACGACTCTGCATTGATTACCGGGCTCTGAATAAAATCACAGTAAAAAACCAGTACCTGATTCCCCGAATCGATGACCTCCTTGATCAACTCACAGGGGCCAAATACTTCAATAAGATTGATCTGAAGTCTGGCTACCACCAGGTCCTGATAAAACATACAGATGTATGGAAGACCGCCTTCAAGTCAAAGGAAGGCCTTTGTTGAATGGTTGGCATGCCCTTTGGTTTGACAAATGCTCCAACCACTTTCATGAGGACAATGGACGATATCCTGGGACCATTCACCAATACTTTTGTAGTGGTGTATCTGGATGACATTCTCATTTACAAGAAGACTTGGGTCGAACACTTGCAGCATATTGAGTAGGTTCTGCACACCCTGCGGCAGCACAAGCTATACGCCAACTTGTAAAAATGCTCCTTCGGCATGGACATGGTCCATTACCTAGGCTACATCATTGAGAAACATGGCATACATGTGGATCCAACCAAGATCCAAGTCATCCGTGACTGGACATCCCCAACCACACTCACTGAGCTTCAGAGCTTCTCGGGCCTTGCCAATTTCTACCGCAGGTTCGTGTTAGGATTCTCCCATATTGCATGGGCCCTCGGCCAAATAACCAGGTGTGGTGGTAAGGAGAAATTTGCGTGGGGCCGGTCCCAACAATAAGCGTTCGATGATTTGAAGCAATGCTTGTGCTAAGCCCCAGTACTTTCACTACCATACCTGCAACAACCCTTTGAGATCGAGACAGATGCTTCAGACTATGCTTTGGGCGTCGTTCTCACTCAGCACGACCACCCCGTGGCCTATCATAGTGAGACATATCAGATGTTGTCCGTAAGTACCCTGCTTACGACAAAGAAATGTACTCCATTGTGAAAGCCTACCGCCAGTGGAGACATTACATTCTTGGGAAGGAGACAATCATCCACACTGATCATAAGCCACTGCAGTTCATGCAGACACAAGGAAAATTGCAGAATGACCACCATCAAAAGTGGTCCACATACTTCCAACAATTCCACCTCAACATCAAGTATAAAACATGAAGCACCAATCGCATCGTTGATTGCCTCAACAGACCGCCAGTTGCGACACTCACCACAGTGCTAGACTCTTGCGGTCATGAGACCTCTAGATGGTCCCAACTCTATGAGACAGACCCAGACTTCGCCACCACCTACCAAATGTTGGGTGTAAACACAACTGTCGATAATTTCCATCTTTAGGATGGGTTGTCGTGTCGTCTGGGCCATAGATGTGTTCCATGAAGCGAGTGAGCGAAGCTGATCTGGGAAGCTCACTATAGTCGGTTGGTAGGACACTTCGACATCGAAAAGATAGTGGCGATGTGACATAAACATTTCTACTTGCTGAAACTTCGACATGAGGTCTGCAAGTATATCAGGTCATGCACTGCCTGCACTATTTCTAAACCGACCACTGAGAAATAGGGCATGTACACCCCTCTTCCTACTCCTGACAGGCCACGGGAATCCATCTCAATGGACTACATGTCGGGCCTCCAATCCACCAAGCGGGGAAATGACTATGTTTTTGTGGTTATTGATCGCTTTTCTAAGATGGAGATTCTAGTTGCCTGCAAGAAGAACATCACAGCAGAGGCCACTGCCAAGCTCTTCTTTGAACGAGTCTGGGTACATTTTGGAATCCCACAAACCATTGTCTCAGATTGGGACAGTCGATTTCTCAACACATTCTGGTTGAGCCTTTGGTCACTGCTGGACACCAAGCTCACCAAATCCACGACCTTCCACCCCCAAACAGATGGCCAAACCGAGGTCGTAAATTGAATGATTGTGAATATCCTTCGCATGTATAATTCAAAGCACCCTCGCACATGGGATGAGAGGCTTCCCCATGTCCAACATAGCTACAACCGAGCCCTGCATAGCTCAACCGACCATAGCCCCTTCAGGTGGGGTTGGGATTCCAACCATTGGATCCCATAGATGTTGCACTTCCCCTTGCGGTCACCTCAACCGACTCATCTCCTGCTCCAACTGAAGCTGACAAAGCCACTCGGTTCATTGAGAGGATCCATCACATCCGCCAACAGGCTCAGTATACCCTACAGAAGTCCAATGACAAGTACAAGCAGTGCCATGATCAACATTGGGTGCCACATAAGTTTCAGGTGGGCGACAAAGTTTGGTTGCACTTGCAGAAAGAACGCCTTACATGACCCCGTCAGAAGCTTCGCCCACTTCGTTATGGGCCGTACACCATCACCAAGGCTATGGGGGATAATGCTTTTGAGCTCAACATTCCTCCTTTCCTTGGCCTGCACCCAGTGTTCAATGTGGATCTCCTTCGCCCTTATTTCCCACCATTATTGGACACTTCAGAAGTAGCAGAACAACTGACACCAACAGAGCTCAACCCCAACTGCATACAATAGGCATCCAGTGATCGGATTGTGGACACACAGATCAAGGGCACTTGACAGGAAAGGATCCAACTTTATCGAGTTGTCAAAGCAGGGTAGCTCCTACACCAAGGCAAGTGGCTCACCCGGGGCCAAATTTAACAGAAATTTCCTCATCTGATGGGGGAACTCAACGCAATGGAGACCATTGCTTCCTAAGGAGGGAGGATTGATCCCGGTGGATATCGGTGGCCACCCACCTTTTCCAACTGGCTTAAAACAATTTTCTTACAATTTTGGTAATTTACTATTTTTAGCGGTTTTTCACTTCCAGAGCCGTTTTGAGGCCCTAAACGATGTTTTTTGGGAAAAGGGGGAGAAATATGGATGTTCCTTTGATATT
>JASDQU010440272.1:50348-69557 GCA_032191745.1 Picea mariana | reverse complement strand
TCAATTCTCAGGCAAGCTTTTTATTTTCTTTAGAAAAAACTTCCCAGATCTTCTTTGTTGCTTAGAGTCGTGTGCATGAGCTCCTCTGCTCATTGCACCACCGTTTGTTTGTGAGTCTACAACCCATCTCTGTGTGTGATTGTTCTTTGTTCTTTTGTGAGGGTTCAATCTCTACGCACTTTATGTCTTTTTCCTTTGCATGCTGGTTGTGTTCTCATCTGTGCGTCCTCTATTTTTCATCTCTGTGCTGCTCTCTACCTTTGCCCTGTTCTTTCTCATTCCTTCTTCACTGTTGGAATGTTCTCCTTACCCTCGAGATCCCCAATGATTTATGTCAGCTGTAAGCCCTTGGTGTCAGGCTCCCGGATTGAAGGGGAAAATCTTATGTGTCCTTATGCCTTGAGTCACAATCGACCCTTCACTCTTCCAGGTACCAAATCGGACAACGATTATAACTGCTCAACTACCCAACTTGATCACCATTAACAGGTTTCGTGGGGTCAATGCCATCCAGGTATGTTGGACATGTTATGCAGCTAGGTTATGTAAGTGTAAGTTGGATTGCCAACGAGCTTCCTAATTTCTTCATCAAAGCATCCTAGCTCCACCTCACCAGTCCCACTCGTGGTATCATGGCTAGTACTCAAGGCTTCCTTCATAGTCATCTGTCTGGTATTTTTATTAACATAAACACAATTACATGCTTCATATATCACAATACATGAAGTCTTAAAGATAATTACAATCATGGGGGAAAACGGGGTGTTACATAAAACATATTGAATGGAAAATTACTTTCATCTATTCTAAATCAATGACCTCTCTATGCCCCTCTCTCACGTGGTGATTCCACGATGTTTCTTAGTATTTTTTAATTTTGTTTATTTTTATCTCACAATTACCCTCAAACCAAGTTTATTTTGTCATATCAACATCTACTACCAATAAACAAATTACGATCATCCCATTTTAAAAATTTTAACAATAAATTCTATTTGAATATGAATATTTTCATAGCGAGTCATAATTATGTTAGATTTTATGGAGTTTAACAACATAATAATTTAGAAACGTACAATGTTTCAAGTGGACACTCCACTCATAATCAAGGGAACTGACATAATGCTATACGATGATATGTAGAATGTCCACTTGAAACATAAAATGTTTCCAAATTTTCATATAGTTCAACTCCAAAAAAATCTAATAGAATAATAATTCTATTTACAAATTATCCATTTAATACATATTTATAGAAAAACTATACCAAACTTTACAATTTTTTTTTGTGAATAATGCAAAGTCAACATAATTAGACACCCAAGGTGAAACATATATTCTCTGCATAGTAGGGATTAAAATGAGAGAGTTTATCCTTATTCCAAAAATTATATAGTGCATAAAAATTTAGATTAACTCGAGGGACAATAGCTCAAAGGGTTGGGAGGTAGGTCTCACACTCTCCCTACCCATTTCAAATCCTCGATGAGACACTTGGCTCATTGTGATAAGGTTAGAAGGGTAGATGTCCCCTAGGAGAAACCCCCCTCGTGAGTGTGTCTCTGAATGTCTTGGCCATTGCTAAGTCATAAGTTTCCTACCCGACACTAACTTGCAGGTTGTTGACACTAGCTTAGGATTTATGGTGGCAACCAACTGGATTTGAACTCAAGCCTCACCCAAGTAATCCCGACCAATTATTTACATCTTAAGAGATTTGATCTCTTTGAATACTTGTGGACAATGTAGTGTACTTTTTGGTTAAGGATCTATATCATATATCGATGTGTAAGAGGTTTCAAGTTCTTCCCCAAGTTTTGTGGATGGTAAGGATGCTAAACGGTAACCCCAGAGACACAAGGCTTGAACTCTTGACCTCCCCCTTTACCGAAGGAGTGTGTGCACGTCTCACCAATTGTGCTATCCCATGGGGCTTATCTATTTCGAGGTTACGAGAACAAAGTAGTTACTAACGTTGTAGAGTGTTTTAAAAAAGGCTCTTCCCATGTGACCAGCGCCCAATGTAATGCCTTGGACTTGAAAACCCTAAAAATTTCGATTTCATACATACTAAACCCTAAACCATATTGCGAGTAATGTGACGTGGTATTTTTATGCGTGAGTGTCACTGAGAGAGTTCTTTTGCAGAAACCCTTGATGTGGAGAGAGTAGAGCGGAGGAGTTGTCATTGTATTTGGTCATTCATCGTCTTACAATCTTGTGATCAATCATGGCGACCCAGATGAGCAAAAAGAAGAAGGTATGTCTGCTAACTTATGATTTTATTCCTTCTAACAACATTTACAGGGATTCAAATAATATCTTTGAATGCCTTTGCTTATGTATTTTTTTCGGCTAGCGTTCTGTGCCGAGAAGTCCGATGGTGAAGTAGGTTTCCTGTTTCTATTTGGCATTAAACTAGGTCATTGGAGGCCCCTCACCTCAAGTACCAATGCCCTCCTACCTGTCTTGGGTCACGGAGTTTTTACTTATTTTTGAGCCTCCTCAAGCAGCAGTGTCTTCCAACCTGGTTTGGGCCATGACGTTTTTATGTATTTTAGTACCATGTGTTGCTTTGTATGGGTTGGGTTATAAGGGCCATTGGCTGTAGTCTCATCTCTTGCAAGGGATCCGCAGAAATCAAAAATCAGTTTTGTTTGCCAGGGTTCATATACTGGTCTCGTACAGTAGTCAAGAATGGAACTTGGGATCTTGTAGTATAGAAGATTTGATAACTGAGCTCTTCAACGAAGGAAATTAGATCTTGAAAAGCTTACAGCCTTGATCAAATCTTTGATTAGATTATGGTTATATCCGTTCTTAGTTTATGATTCTAAGAAAAGAGGCCGTATGGACTAGGCGGGTCTCAAAGAATGTTTAAAGTAAATACAAACTTACAAATCAACATATCTAGCCATTTTTAGTGTTATCGCGAAGCATAATGTCAAAATTATGCGAGGGAACATTTAAGGTAAGGATTGGAGTCTTGATTAAACAACGCACAAGCAACGTAAATACAGATATAAAGGGATACAAGTAGATCCATTGTCTGGTATGCCTGATAAAAGGAGAGAAACTGATATCTTAAATTCCTAATTTATCCGCCTTTGTGAAGTTGTTTAATAGAAGACTCCAATCTGATCTTTTAGTTAAGGATCTATATCCATGTTTAAGAGGTTTCAGTTTCGCCTCTACGTTGATGGCCCCATGCCGTACCAGGCCTGTTAGCAAGCTTTTAGAGTGAAATACTCATGATAGTGGGTACTTCGTGAAGATCCCAGTTTGGTTTTTTGGTCGAGGATACACATTTATGCTTAAGAGGTTCCAAGTAATCTCTGGAAGGGTTTTGTAGTGTCCTGGTGGCTGCATTGAACTGTCTAGTTTCTCGTAAGCGCCATATTTTACTTACCAGGTACAGTAAAATGCATGGATATAGTTGAAATTAGTGTAACTTATGCTTACCAGATCATGACAAGGAAAGCTGCAATCCAGCTTTAAATTTTTTTTGAACTTGTCCTTGAACTTGGTATCTTGTAGTATAGAAGATTTGATAACTGAGCTGTTCGAAAGAAACTAGATCTTGAAAAACTTATATCCTTCATCAAATCTTTGATTAGATTATGGTTATATCCGTTTTTTGTTTTTGATTCTAAGAAAAGAGGCCGTATGGACTATAGGCGGGTCTCAAAGAATGTTAAAATTAAATACATAGGCGGGTCTCAAAGAATGTCAAAATTAAATACAAACTTGCACATCAACATATCTAGCCATTTTAGTGTTACGGCGAAGAATAATGTTAAAATTTTGTTAGGGAACATTCAAGGTAAGGATTGGAGTCTCGATTAAACAACGTACAGCAATGTAAATACAAATATAAAGGGATACAAGTAGATCCATTGCCTGGTATGCCTGATAAAAGGAGTGAAACTGATATCTTAAATTCTTAATTTATCCGCCTTTGTGAAGTTTCCTAATAGAAGTCTCCAATTTGGTCTTTTAGTTAAAGATCTATATCCATGTTTAAAAGGTTTCAGTTTTGCCTCCACCTTGATGTCCCCATGCCGTACCAAGCCTGCTAGAAAGCTTTTAGAGTGAAATACTAATGATAATGGGTACTTCGTGAAGATCCCAGTTTGGGATTTTGGTCAAGGATACACATTTATGTATAAGAGGTTCCAAATAAATTAATAATCTCTGGAAGGGTTTTGTAGTGTCCTGGTGAGTGCATTGAAATTTCTAGTTTCTCGTAAGTGCTATATTTTACTTACCAGGTACACTTTAGTGTATGGATATAGTTGAAATTAGTGTAACTCATGCTTACCAGAAATCATGACAAGGAAAGCTGCAATCCAGCTTAATTTTTTTTTGAACTTGTCCTTGAAATTGTTGAAGAGTAGCAAGTTGTACTTGGGCAATAATTCCAATGGAGAAGAGAAAATGTCCTGGTTGATCTAGAGCCTGAAAAATGTAGAGCTGTAAAATAGTTCTGAAGGCAACCTTTGCTAGCAATAATTCCAATGGAGAAGAGAAAATGTCCTGGTTGATCTAGAGCCTGAAAAATGTAGAGCTGTAAAATAGTTCTGAAGGCAACCTTTGCTAAATACTATTACTAAAATGTAATGTTATGAATTGCCACCAGCTCAGTAGTTTTCTGGATATTTGATTTTACAGGTCACTTGACGATACTTTGTGAAGGAAATATGATGTTTGAAATTTTATGTTTATGCTAGAGTACTAACTGTACTCTCTTACAGGAGATTTTTTAGCACCCCTCTGTATGGTTCTATTGGTTTGTATTTTTGAGTCCTATTAACGTAGTTTGTATTTTTGAGTCCTATTAAGTTTTAACCTACTTTTTGGTCATTTGTGGACATTAATAAAATTGTCTTATTTTATACTTTTTTAGGTGAGAGTTCTGGTTCAAAAAAATGAGGGGCAAAATAAAAATATGGATTGTAATCAACAACATCACAATTTGGTCCTCAAATTAAATTTGCAGCCCTTTACTGTTTTGAGTGTCAAGCTGATTTTGGTAGCAGATAAAGTAAATGTCCATAATAAGTCAAGAGTGAAATGCTGTCTCAATACATTACCTATTTTAAAATATTACAGTACTTTAATAGATCAAAGAAAGGAGAAGTTGAATGACCCTAGTTGCCCATTGGATGCTGCACATTGTTTCTTTTAAGACATGTTTTCATTGGTCGGGGACAGGTTTATTCCTTGTTGGCTTCGATGGAACACTATCCCCTGTCATGGCTGTTTATTCAAATGTGAGCTTTCTGTTATACAGTAATGTGAGATCTGTCTTTTGTAGACTGGCTATGTGGAATGTTGTGATTTGGCATTCGAGGTGCTGGGCATGTAAGAGCAAGCAAATTATATGAAAATTCACAAAAGAAAACTGATTTGTATATGGGAGTCAGGGAGCTTTTGTACTGTGGTCTGTTGGTTAGTATAGGATTAGACATCAATTATAGTTCTTTTTTTTTGAAGTTGAAGTTCAAAATTAAACCAGCCTAGATTCTTCTTATCCTTGAATCTATCAAGCACCAAGAAGTATCAAATATCTTGAGTTGCAAACCATTTTTAGTGCAAAATCTTGACAAAAAGCTTGCAGTCTGAGAGATTTGATACCTCTTGGTGCTTGATAGACCCAGGGTTAAGATGGATCTAGGCTGGTATAAATGAAGTGAATAATATAAAGAGGCTTGCTTCTGTCTTTATTATTTTTAATTTAATATTTTTTTAATTGGCTGATTTCTGCCACATTAGTGTTACATACATTTGTTGCTACACTTCTCTCTCATCTCTTGATGCAAAAATGGCTTAAAATGGCAACAGGGATACCTAGATATTTTTGATTTCTCTGGGATGTACCTTAACTATACCAGGTATGTCAGCAGATATCCATGGTACTAAGTGACATTGTAAATGCCATTTAGGCACATTCCCTTGTGTCCCAAAGTCCCCAGTACAGTTGCGAATGCAGCRGGATCTATTCCGAACCCCAAAGGACACAATCCATAACATAGTATGCAGCCAATATTGTTTCCACTAGGCCAAATTCGTCTTTCAAGAAAATTTGAAATACCGTAATTGGYCCATATTTGAGATAAACATCAGTCCTGAGTGCTGCGTGCAAATGGTACTGATTCATACCCGTTTTCTGATACATTAATAATTTAGAGAAAATGGCTGCTAAAATAGTTGTTGGTCTTTAAGCAAATTTCGATATTTCCTYTTCCACGATCAATTTAAYTGCCTTAGTTAACACATCCCATCACAGTTGCAATCTTTGTTGAAAACTACAGGCTTATGAAATTTATGGTTTTTTTGGTGGAACAAATTACTTGTTAGCTAAGAAACCAGGGCCTGCGTGTTTGTATCCTACTGACATGATAGGACACATGTCAGACAATGAGTTTGACACGTCTTGAAAGTTGAAACATGACACGTGCAGACATGAGTTTGACATGTCTTGAAACAGGACACATGTCAAAGTTTCAAACATGTGTCTGATGTGTTCCCTAACATCTCCTGAGATGTATGATACACTGGGGCCCAAAACAGAGTTAGAAAAAGCAATTTTCCTGTCTTTTTTCGCTTTCAGCCACAGGAAAATTCTCTAACATTGTGCAGGTGGAGGAGAACAACCATATTTGAAGGGATTCTTGAAGATTTGAAGGCATTCTAACTTCCTAGATTTGTCATTTCTCCAACAGCAGTGTTCTTCTTCATTCATACCACAGAAATCGTGGCTCAATCATTAAGGGCTGCTGGTAAGTGTCATAGGAAAGTTAAGAATGTCTGTGCTGGTGTGTGACCCCTTCCTCCAAGTCCATTGCTGTTACTGCTCCATCTGTTGCAGGTGGATCTGCCAGTGCTGCAAACAACTCATGCAGGCTGCTATAGCAAGACAACAAGCTCAATAAAGAAAATATCCTTGTCTACCCTATTTTGTATTTGCCATTGGCATTCCCACCTGCAGTATCGCTATCTATTGAATACATTTTGATTTTGATGACATCAAATGACTCAATGAGAAAACTGCTGTTTATGGTTCTAACTCCTGAGAAACCTGCATTTTATCAATGTGTATTGATTCTTGAATACTCTAATTTCTTGTGTTTGATGTAGTAAATAGTTGTATCAATATTTTGTAAACTTTCTAAAAAAATTGGATCTTTATGTATATATTTTATTTTTGTATCTGTAATTTTTTTAACTATATACATAATGTGTCTCCCATGTCATGTTTTGGGGCTCCGTGTGTTCTTTGTTAGACATGTATCCATGTGTCCCATTTGCTATGACTTAGCTTGTTATAGTATTTTAATTTTCTTATTCAAGGACCTTAGGAAGGGTGACCCTTGGGGGATTTTCAAACCAACAATGGCCTTCTGTTTTACTATTTTGGTCACCTTTCTGTTAGGGAAGCATCCATTTAAAGAAGTACGAGTTTCCTAAACAAAAGATGTGTTTTTTTGCTCTCCCTCTTTTATTTTGTTCCCAAAGAAGTTCGGAATAACAAAAAAGGATGTCAGAGAGATGCCAAAACCTTCAGGTAAACTTTTGGTAATGAGTGAGTATTTGGAAAATTATAAAAACCTCAATATTTTCTTTTGTGACTGGTGGAATCAGCAACTAATCGTGCACGTACTCGCGTGACATGGGGTTGTGTCTTCCAACTGCTACCACTATAACATCCAGGTGTGCCCACGATGCCCCATACGTGACACAAAGTAAGCCAGGGTTTCGAACCGGTGACTTCACATAACGGAGTGCCTTAACAGTACATTCTATCACCGACTGCCCTACACCCCAGGGGCAAAAATCTCAATATTTTTATACAAAATATATTCTTGATTATTTCAAGAATACTATTTTTATGCTTTTTTGTTTTGCCTCAATTGTACTTTGAATCCTTGAATGTTGCTCTACTATCTGCTCTTTTGTGCGTACTGCACATAGAAAAGGTTGAATATGTGGATTTAAAGACCAAACATACCATAGCTAGCAGACATTGTTAATTTGTAAAGGATAATTTGTTTAGCAAGTGATGCTAAGAGTACTAAGTAATATTTAATTGTGTTTTACCAACAGTTTGTTGCTGATGGAGTGTTTTTTGCGGAGCTGAATGAGGTTCTTACAAGGGAGCTTGCAGAGGATGGATATTCTGGTGTGGAGGTTCGTGTCACGCCCATGCGTACAGAGATTATAATTCGTGCTACACGTACACAGAATGTTCTTGGTAAGGGCCTTATTTTTGTCCAAGTCATGCTAATATTTACAGATACCCAATCATGATTTTGAAGAGCTTGAATTCCTTAGGTGAAAAGGGGCGAAGGATCAGAGAGTTAACTTCTGTTGTTCAAAAACGGTTTAACTTTCCGGAGGGTACTGTTGAGCTTTACGCGGAGAAGGTGAACAACAGGGGTCTCTGTGCAATTGCACAAGCTGAGTCTCTGCGTTATAAATTGCTTGGGGGCCTTGCTGTGAGAAGGTAGGAACTGTTGGAGGTCTTTCTCAGTCTTTAATGAATGTTTCTTTTGCAAATATCAATAATAGCTACTTTGGATGTTGATATCGATTTCATTGATAAGATGATTATATGCATTTAAGCAAGCTGCATGGTTGATTTTTGCTGCAGGGCTTGCTATGGTGTGTTGAGGTTCATTATGGAAAGTGGTGCAAAGGGTTGTGAGGTATGTCCATTTCTGTTTTAATTTTTTTCTCAGGCACAGATTGGTTGGTCTTTAATAGTCTTTGCTGGCTGGGTTTTAATGACTGGGATTGTTTTGCAGGTTATCGTGAGTGGCAAACTCAGGGCACAGCGTGCAAAATCAATGAAGTTTAAGGATGGTTATATGATTTCTTCTGGTCAACCTGTTAATGAATATATTGATAAAGCAGTTCGACATGTTCTTTTGCGCCAGGTAAGTGATGAATTTTTTGTTTTGAAGGCTCAGTTCATGGGGTAAATCTGTTATAGATAATAGATTATCAGAGCTTTACATGTCAATTGATAAGCATCCTGGGAATAATGCTCATGGAAGAGACAAATGAATGGATGCCTGCTCCCAGATTTGCTTTTCTTATACCCATGACTTTAATTGCTGCTGCATGCTTAAGGTAGAAAAATTCTGTTTAGGTACACTTAGATACAAGAAGTTATTCCAAGACCTAAACAGTCAGAAGGAAATGCCTGCTTGAAACAGGCTTAATTTGGGGTAGTATGCAAATATGTTAACTTGTTCTTGGTACAATCTCTAGTTGAAGTTTAATCCTAGCTGTTAGTTTAAGTTTCCAGCTTGTAGGTGTCAATGTTGCAATAAATTCATGCTCCTGATTCATATGTTTTTCTTTACAGGGTGTACTTGGAATTAAAGTGAAAATAATGTTGGACTGGGATCCAAAGGGAAAGCAAGGTCCTACAACACCACTGCCTGACTTGGTCACCATTCATACTCCAAAAGAAGAGGAGGAATTTGCTGCCAAGCCACAGCTTGGAAAAGAAACTGAGATACTTGTCTAGGTCACTTTTAGTTCATTACATACACTATTTATATTTAAGCTTTTAATATATTCTTGAGCCATCCACATGAATTCAATTCTGACCATATTTAGACGACTATAATGTTTTTGTGTTCTATAACTGTAGTGTTGCATCAACATCATTCAATTTTTGACTATTTTTTCACTTCGATATGATTGTTGATGTGTTGAGGGAGGCTCTTTAGTTCCCAAGCTGTTAAATCTTGGTGAATTGTAGTTCTTCAAGCATATTAATTTTTTTTGGTAACTACCCTAATTGTTCATATTTGAAATGAATTAAATTTTCAAGCTTGGCATTTTATTTGCCAGTTTCCTCGTCTGTTTAATTTCCCATATATATTTCTCCTTTGGCAATTGAAAAACTTACTAGTCTATGCACCTTTTTTTCTAATGAATGAAGGCACTTGATAGAGTATGCTGAGGGAGTAACTTTTTAAAATATGCACCTTTTATGTAATGAATGGAGACACTTGATGCAATATGCTTAGAGAATAACTTTTTAAAGTATGGGTCGGACCTTGTTCAACAACTGCAAAGTTGCATGTCAAGTTTCTGTTTACCCTCTTGGAAATGGGTTTTCAAGAATGTTATGCATAATTTGAATTCGTCCAGCTTGTTGTGTATTATTGTTTTGCATTTATACCCTCTGTTAGGGATGTTAACAATACCCCTTTCATGTCAAGGGAAGGTGAACTAAAAAATTAGATTAGATCTGATGGTGAGTCATCACACTTGAGAGAAGTTAGCTACAGTACAGTTTCGGGTATTGGGTATTGTACTGTTCACATAGGATGTGAGATGGGATTTGGGAAGTTTCTTTAAAAGGGGCCCTATACGTATCATCAGATAAAACAGGATGCAGGGACATGGACAGAAGCAGTCAGCGAACATTTTGCCATCCCTGTTTTTTATTTCAAAAAACAGATATAAATTCTTGTAGGCAGTTATCAGGCAGCCAGATCAAGGGTGTAGACCCTGTTCAATTTACCCATTTATTTTATTTGCATAGAGAGGTATATAGTCATTCAAGGGTCATAGTCTGTTATACTCGTTCAAATGTTAAATATAACTTCAAAAGATTAAAAAAGTATAATCTGTGTCCATGAACATTACCAAATTTGTCTTGAAGTAAATTCTACTAGGGTAGAATATGGATTGGAACAAAGTAGAAGCCAAGTGTGTTTGCATTATCCATCTAGCTGTGAATACCAATGGCTGTTTTCAACTGACAAATCAGCAGATCATGTAAGCAAAGCTTTGATTTAGAATGAGAGAACAATGAAGGGAAGCACCAAACTGATACAAGTATATTAATTTTCCTTAAATTAAAAGGCTTCATGTGTCTGGTCTGGCTTCCTCTTGCACCTTAGATTTTGGTAGTCCGAGGCATGTGAAAGAGTTGCCTTGGCTCTTTGATACAAGGTGTTGAAGAAATAGCAAAAGTTGAGTGGAATGATGAAATAAAATAGAGATGAGAAAATGTAAAATGCAGTCTTCCATGGATAGGATGGAAAGAGAAGAAAAATCATATTAGTTGCCATCTATAAGACAAGGTAAAATATTTAGCAGCAGGCCTAAGGTTTTCCAGTCAGTTCTTATTTTGAACTTGTCTTCATTTGTCCCTTATTTTCTGTTCATTTTGCGCTATGCATGCTCCATGTCTATGCAACTTTATGCTAAAAGCTTGTCCTTTCTTTTGGAAGTTTCTATGAGAAGCATGCCCTGAGATTTGGGCCTACACTGCATAACATAAGTTTAATTTGGCATATGTCCCGGGCTTGAGAGGCATCTGTTCTCCCCGATATTTATTATTTATTTAGTTTTTAAACACGCAATCAAGAATCTCACCTCCAGCCTGTAAGCAAGGGGTGAGATATTCKTCATGGCTTACAAGGAATCTCAATGAGTCTCAATGGCTCACAAAGAGCAAGCATGTCACAAACAGGATTTGAACTCGGGTGGAGTGATAACAATTCTTCCTCCCAACAACCCAATCTAAACCCAATTAACAATCATTCTTTTCATATTGCATTCACATTCATTCTATTATAACTTGGCCAAGTTATCAAATGTCTAATATGAAAAGCCATATTAACAATCATTCTTTTCATGTTGCATTCACATTCATTCTATTATAATTTAACCAAGTTATCAAATGTCCAATATGAAAAGCCATAGTTTTTCTCAGATGTGTAGATTGAAGGAGTAGGTCATTTTTAATATTGTCCTTCAAGTCCTTATAATATTAGTTATATTCAAGTCCTTGTAATATTAGTTATATTCAATTAATGCCTATTTAATATGCTGGTCAGGACTCAGGATCCTTTTTGATATTTTGAGTCTCATTTATGGCTTGTTTTTAAAAGTAATAAAAAATGCAATGGTAGTGAAATGCGTAAATCTACCATGAAGTAGATACTCTTATGCTCAATAGATCTCGATCAAGGCAGCATATCTGTTCTCATCTTGCATTAGCCTTAAATAAGGCAGCACGTCTTTGGTACTCATATTGCATAAACTTTAAACTAGTCAATACATCATTGGTTCTCATATTGTATTGAAGTCACAATATTGTAAGCAATTTTGTTGTAGATCAGTGCCCTCGTTCTAGTTAGAAAATTCGGAATTTTTAAATGCAGTGTTCAAGGTGGTTAGCATTTTATTTGCCCAATAAGGTGGGGTTATGTGATGAGAAGTTTGAATTCAAGTATCTCTCAATGTCATTGGTTTATATTTGTTTAACAATGGCAAAATTTGTTATTCAGCTTCTTGGTCCTATGTATATTCTAAAGCCCTCCACTCTTTGATTCTGCATCTTTACTGTATCCATTTTCCGGTTTTCAAGGACATTGTCGACTATTTGATTCTGCATCTTTACTGTATCCATTTTCCGGTTTTCAAGGACATTGTCGACTAATTAATATTGTAATCAACAGCGTGTTTGAAACTCAGTGAGTGGCTTCAGTTATAGTTATTGATTGTTTTYCTAATTAACGACTTTTAATGGAGTATTCATGCCTCTTATTTTCCTATTTGTTTCTACCAATAGGAGAACTCCATTGTGTACCAATAGGAGAACTCCATTSTGTAGGAAATATAATTGAGTTTCTGTTACCATTAATACAACATTCAATAAAGAAATTTCAGTTTTTATTTAACTACAAAGAAATTTGGGAAACCTAAATTATAATGAATTGCCAATTAGTTAGGTATTTCAGTTTTTATTAAACTACAAAGAAATTTGGGAAACCTAAATTATAAATTGCCAATTAGTTAGGTTTTAGAAAAATTTGAGCATATTTTGTATATATAAGAGAACATAAGCAAATATTGGGAAACCTAAATTATAATGAATTGGCAATTAGTTAGGTATTCAGTTTTTATTAAACTACAAAGAAATTTGGCAAACCTAAATTATAATGAACTGCCAATTAGTTAGGTTTTAGAAAAATTTGAGCATATTTTGTATGTATATATATGAGAACATAAGCAAATATTGAGAAACCTAAATTATAATGAATTGCAAATTAGTTAGGTTTTAGAAAAATTTGAGCATATTTTGTATATAAGAGAACATAAGCGAATCACATAGACTAACACACAATAGCTTCCAACCATTTTATATATGCAAAATAAAAAAGGTGAAAATCACTACTCTTCAATATAGTATTCACATGCTAATTTTAAATTTGTCAAACATTGAATGCATCGAGATAAAAATAAAAGTTGGAGAGGGTGGTCATATGTTTGCATTATGCTTCAACTAATGTCGGTCTGCAATGACCTTATGTTTATTCTTCACACATCTGCCTAAAAGTCTAAATTATCAATTATCAAGCTCTGAAAGGACTGGTATATATATATTTACTCTTGTGATGTGTTTGCAAGTATATAAATGTATTTATGAAGTAAATATTTTTTGAACCTTTAACATGTGCTATGTCTTAATAAGGCTTCTACGACATTGATCTCATTTAAGTCCCCTAATTAAGTGGGGCTCTAGAACTATGTCATGGGCATTTTCTCAATGAAGAGAATCTTTTAAAACATAGAAGTACAAAGAATTTGGAAGTTAAAAAGAATGAATTTTGTTGGTTCTAGCTTTGGAAAGAATGTTGGAAGCAAAGACGAATATATAGTCTTCTTAACTATTTCTGTATAGAGTGTTTTTAACATATTTTTAACTATTTTTGTATAGAGTTTTTTTTAACATATTTTTATTTAAGATAGGCAAAAATACAATACTTAGGTGCTCTAGGGTCTGTCCAAAAATGATATCTAGAGGTAGATCCCTTCAGATTTTTTTACTAAATTCAAAAAGATTTGCAACTTTCATAATACCGAGTATACTATCTATCAAGTAATTGGAAACAAACAATAGACTTCCCTCAAATAGAATGTAGCCAATCCCACAGATAGAATGTAGGCCTTGACAATAGGGATGATTTTAGGGGCTAAATTTCCACTCATGTGCTAATTTTCCATGGTTTTTTCCAAAAAAATATTTGCTATTCTAAAAATGATTCGTCCAAATTCTATAGGATAAAATGATTTTACCTTAAAAATCGACAAAATTTTATACAAAATATATAAAATCCTTATAAATTTGAATATTTTTATAAAAATATCGCCAAACATTTATAGTTGGCATATGAAAGATTAGTCATATTTGCCAAGGTTTCTACATTTTAAAATAAATTTCCATCCTTAAAATTTCTTGACAAATTACATTCTAAATGAAGCCAATCCCACAGATAGAATGTAGGCCCTGACAAAAGCCCCAACGAAATATTTCTAAGGTAAAGACTTGTCCCTCTCTATCTTTGATAGAATTCTCTATGGTTTTAACCTTTGGAATAACCTTATAATACACAATTAAAGCATTAACATGGGTTGTTACTTGAAAAGTAGGCGTTATTTTCTCTTCAAACAAAATAGAATTTTTAGCCATCCATATTCCCCACAAAGCTAGAAATGGGATTGCCTTGAAGCACTTTAGATCTTGTTGAGTAAACCAAACATTCATACATGTATCTATGGACTCACATTTCCAAAGGTTTTGGATACCCAAAAGCTCCCCTACTTCAACCTAGACCATTTTAGAAAATTACAATGCAAGAGCAAATATGAAGTGTTTTTCTCACTACACTTGCAAAGTAAGCAAATACTTGGACCCGCTCTATTTCTTTTTTGGAGAGCTTCCCATGTCAAAACTTTATTGTTCAATGAACCACATAGATAACTTACTCTTGGGAGGGGCCCCAACTTTCCTAATCTTTTGCAACCACCATTTGTCATCACTCACTGCTAGTCCAAAAAGCGTTGAGTATGCAAGAGTGAGTATAATTGCCCCTTGCTCCATTCAATGCCTATATTAATTCATTTGGGGAATTGTTCAATCTTATATGTGCCTTTTTGAATTACGCTAAAAAGTGATCCACCATTGGGCCAAATTTCCTTCTAGATCAAGATCGATTGCTTTTATCTAGCCTTGAGACCACATGGATGTATCATCTAGGTTGTCAATCAAATTAAATATACATTTGCCAACTACCTGAAGGTGTCTAGTAATTTCTCTAGGGAGGAATATGTCTCTAACACACCCCATGATTGCATCTGCCCCCACTTTTAGTTGTGATCCATCTCCCACTTTCTATGCATGATAAGAGTCTATGATTTGGAAGGCTAGTGTCATTTCCTTCCACTTTATGGATACATTCACTACACTCTTCCTTTCATTTCTAATCTAGTCCAAGAGAGTTCTTGGTGCAATGTATTTTTGTATAATAATCATTTTCCATAGGCTCTCATTTGTGATGACATTCCATAATGATTTTGCTGCCAAAGCTTTACCAAATAAATATATGTTCTTCAACCCTCAACACCCCATGGCTTTTAGAGTTGCAATCCTTTGCCACTTAACCAAATGTTTCCCTTTGTAAATCACTACTCCCTTGCCACAAAGAGTTAAAACAAATATTTCTCATTTCTTCAAGAATACCTTTTGGTATATGAGCTAGGGTGTGTTAGTATATTGGAATAGCTTCTAGCATTGACTTTATCATAACCAAGCTACCTCCCCTAGAGAGCCACCTCTCGCATCAAAAGGAAATGAGATTTTCATTTTTAGACAACAATTAGTACCAATCTTCCTTTCCATATCAATTAAGCTTAAGAGTAAAGGCAAGATATTTAACCCCTTCTGACATGTCTAAGTGTTGAAAAGGAAAACATCCTCCCATGCCCAAATCTAGACTTATTCTCATTTATTTCCATGCTTGTAGCCATATTGTAAAGCTATAAAATGTTCTTGAAACATCGACCCTCCCTTTTTGATCGAAAAYAGAGGAATATAACATCATCTACAGATAGTAAGTGTGTGAGTGCCTTAGATCTTCCTATTCTCACACCTTTGATCCTCTTCATTCTCCTAGCTTCACTAATGGCTCTACTTAATCCCTCTACTACCAAAAGAAAGAGATAAGGTGAGAGTGGTCAACATTGTCTAAGCCCCCTTGAAGACTTAAAGAAGTTTGATGTTGATCCATTAATTGATAGTGCAAAGGAAGCAATAATCACACATCCCATAATCCATTTGACCAAAGTGAGAGTCGTATGTGAATTAAGAGTAGGCGAAGGTACAACTATGAGACCCTATCACATGCCTTAGAAAGATCTAAGTTGATCACCGTTGCTGGCATATGTGGGGTTTTGATAGTGTGCAGTCCCTTTTGTGTTGATCTTACAACCTCATGTATCTAGCGCCCTTCTAGGAACCCGAATTGCTTAGGTGAGATTACGTTTGAGAGGACAATGTTTAGTCTAATTGCAATGATCTTCGAAGTAATTTTATAAATATAGTTGCATAAAGAGATAGGCCTAAACTGGCATATGTGGGGTTTTGATAGTGTGCAGTCCCTTTTGTGTTGATCTTACAACCTCATGTATCTAGCGCCCTTCTAGGAACCCGAATTGCTTAGGTGAGATTACTTTTGAGAGGACAATGTTTAGTCTAATTGCAATGATCTTCGAAATAATTTTATAAATATAGTTGCATAAAGAGATAGGCCTAAAGCCATCAAAAGTCTAAGGACAATCCACTTTTGGGATGAGAGCAATAAAAGTGAAATTAAAAGGTATATGTCCTCTCCCAGAAGTTATCACTTCTTCAATAACTCTAGTAGGGCCTCACCCAACAGGTCAAAAAACTCAATATAGAATTTCATATTCCAACCTTATGGGCTTAGACTTCTATCTTTCTTAAAGGAATTAAGAACATAAACAAGTTCCTCCCTTGTGACTGCCCTGTACATCCTCTAATTCTCCTCTTCTCCAACCAATCTAGGGAAATAAGATGCCACCTTGAAAATTTCTTCGATGTTTGCTCTATCTAGTTTTTAAACACCTCAAAATGATGCCCGCCTAATTCAACAATATCTTGAAAATTGATTACCTTCCTCCCTTCCCTATTGGATAGTTCTCAAATTGTATTAACACTCTTTCTAAGATTGGTAAAGATTTGAAAAAATTTGGTATTTTGATTTTCCAATTCAATCCATGTAGCCCTACTCTTGAGCTTCCACTCCCTTTTCATATTCGACAGTAACTTTTCCCTTTTTGACTCCAAATCCTTCAGAATGACGTTATCCTCATCACCGAGCTAACATCCTAGATTAGTATAAAAATGATTCGAGGTTCTTCTTCACTTCTTTTAGTTGACCATCCTTTTCTTTGTGTCTTTTCCTTGCCCAGTCGACCACCTTTTCCTTAACTCTTTTTAAAGCCTTTACAATTTTTTCACAGGTAGTGCCCTCCTATGAAGGATCATACCTCAACCAATTTACCTTCACCAGATCCCAAAACTCTTCGCTAGCCCATTCTAGATTAAATTTACAAGGAGCTCCTAGTTTTGGATTATTTTTATCCAATTCCAAAACAACTGGAAAGTGATATGAGCATCTATTAGATCCTAGCCATGACTGGTACTTAAAACCTTAAGTCTCCATGGATCAAAAACCTATCAGCCTCTTGGAAACATAGTCTACCCCCAATCTATTATTTCTCCAAGTTGGCTTGAGCTTAATAGGCTCAATGCCCACGACACCTACCTAATTAAACAAGTTATTGAAGAGTCAAGGTAATCTATCCATTTTATCATTGGACCCGCATATCTCCCTTCTATTCAAAGTAAGATTTAAGTCCCCCCAATAATGAGGTTATCAACTTTAAAACACAAAAGCAAACACATTTTCCTAATAGCTTTGCTTATGCTCATAAGGCCCATACACATTTAGTAAAGTCAGAGTGAAGCCAAAGTTTTTACTGTATACCTCTGTGCAGAGCCCTGGATGAATAGAGAAATAATTAATAAGGGATACATTATGATTCCAACCAATAATCAAACCCCCTCAAAACCCTTATGAATCTAAAACAAGGAAGTCCCAACCCCCTGAAGACTTTTTGAGTTAAAAAATTAATTGGTTTCACTTTTCCATTATCTCTTGTATAATAATTATATCCAGTTTGTTTAACTCCAACAAACACTTGATGGATAGTCTCTTGGCCTACCCCCTAGGCCTCTCATATTAACTGAAAGTACTTTCATTGGGACATCGAGGAGGGGTTTTAGCCTGCTCTAAGGGCCCATGTAATCAACCTCTATTTACCTTGATTCACTTCTTTAATTTCCCTCCTGAGCTAGTTTCAAAGCTAACTTCATCCCTATAGTCGGTGGTCCTAGGTCCTTCGGGAAATCTAAACCCAGATCCCCAGAAGCTGGTAAAATTAGTGGGGATGACCCCCTCTTTGAACGTAGGAGGTAAGTTCCTCCCCCCCTCATAGAGGTTTCTAAGATCACTCGACTATTCCCTCCACCAATATGATTTTCCCTATCAACATGATGAAAAGACTCACATGAATGGACATAAGGGGAATACCTACACATCACCTCTAGACAAATTCAAATCACTTGATTGAGAGACACTCCTACCTCTATAGATAACCTTCTTCGATTCCGGAAGAAATTTGTCTACTTCTTCCATCTTTTGGATAGCAGAGGACTCCACTGTCGGATTAAGAGGCAATGCATTAGACTTAGTTGAAAGCTTGAGATCCTCCAATATTGAATATTGCCTACAATCTTTCTTCTTTTCTAATGATAGAGCATACCAATCCAAGTCGAGCTCCTGTGCCAACACATCATCTTGCCCCAACACTGATCGCGAGCCCATAATCAAGGGTATTGAAAGGTCCCCAACCGATAGGTCGACCTCCACCTTGTTCCCCATTTTCTAAACATCGCCCTTTATGATACTAACTGAGCCATGAACTTATGAACCTCGCTCCTCAACATCTTCCCTTTGAATAAGATCCATATCCGTAGTTCTACCCTCCCTACCACAATCTTCAGTTGAGATTTTTTTATTTTATTTGTTCTGCCAAAACATTTTGAAGAAAGCCTTGCCACAATCCTTGTGCACGTGGCCATAAGCATGACATCGTGAGCATCTGAATAGAATGTTTCGATAATTGATGATCTGGGAATATTTTTAACCACCCATTACAAAATTGACCGACTCATAAAGGCTAAGATCGACTAGCAATCTTGCCATAGACCCGACCTTACCAGTAAAAAAGCTATCATCAATCAGA
>JASDQU010440272.1:20010-34192 GCA_032191745.1 Picea mariana | reverse complement strand
GTGGAATTTAGTGTCCCTATTCGTGGAGCATCCTAAGTCTAGGATTATTTGCTCCAACTTCTCATCCACAATATTGTCCTCCCTGTAAGCCCTGATAAGCTTCACCTCCTCCTCTAAGGGTTGCATGGATTCCTTAGCATTAGGAGGGACCAAACTTTGGTAATGGGTTGTTGCAACCTCCGTTGAAAATCCTACCCTTTTTTTACGTCCCTCAGAAGAAATGGTGCGACACGACCAAGGATCCATAGGAAACCAACAATCAAGAACCAAATCCTTTCAGAAATTTTCAGAAAGAAAAACAATAGTGGTAGTGGCAACTCGAGTTAGATTCATACCCATATTTGGTAGTTTCTTCCCACACTTTGCAATAATGAGGGCTAGTACAAGGCCGAGAAAATCACTGAGAGTCACAAAAAGAAACATGCTCCTCATCAACCTAGGCTCCTCTCGTCTTGTACACATCCACCACCTTCGATGTTGATTGTGCATCATTCTCTCGCCGACAAGGATCAGATCGTGGAGGAGAAGGGTCAGACAAGTTCAAATGGACAAATGGAGGGGCGAGTAGAGTAAGAGAAATAGTTAAAACACCCATATCACCCTAGACAACTGTGCCATTGCCAATTTTTCCTCAAGGTCATGGCTCTTTGCGTCAGTTGTCACCCGATTTGAGTGAGGTTAATTTTCCCTTTCAATTTGGTGATTTAGTTAATTTTTTAATCATAAAGTAAATGTTAAAATAAAATATGMAAAACTGTAATAACGTTATGATATGAAGCACATAAAATATCCGCAAACACTACTACAATACAGGGTTGTAGCGTCATACCGAGTGTTGTTTCGAAATGTAATTTTCTAGTAAAAAATTCAAGTTTTCATGACACAAATCTCGACACAACATGGTGTATTGTATTTTGCATTGAAGTTGCATCACATTTGTGTTAATGTTATCAACATGTGCTTATTAAGTGTCTTTTTTTTCTATCAACACATTCAAAATGCACTTAATTCGTGTATCTAAATTGTAGTGTGTTTGCATCGAATATAATTAGAAAACAATGCTTCAACACCATATTTGCATCTTTTTTCAATGAAAGCATGTTTTTTGTGTCTCTAAATTGGTGTTCGTGCATCATATTACGATTGTAATAATTTCTATTATCATCAACCTAACAACGTAGTTTAGTTATTAACATCGAAATACAAATTTTTTGCATTGCGTTTACGTCTTCTAAGCATCATATTACTTTAGTTTTGTGTGTCATTTTTATAATGTAATAAATATTGTTGCGAAGCATCAACATAATGGTAATTCCATTTTAGCATCAGATTTACATCATTTTAGCATTAACTATATTAATATTTTTTTTAATCAGTAAGAATATTTTTTTAATATATTTTTCAAAGAGGTAAAATTACAACAAAATGCTAGAGTAGACAAGGCATGTAAGTGATCTCAGGAACCTCCACTATATGAAACAAGGGTATATAGTATTAATGATATAGTCCTAAAAACAACTACAAAAGAGAGGTGTATTAATCAACTTAACAACATATAAAAGCTAAGATTCATCAAAGGAAAAATAAACTATTTTTCCCAATAGATGGGTTTGCAAAACTTAAAAGCAAACAAGAAGAACTTCATCTAGTATCCATTTTTATGTGTGGTTTCAAGCTAGGGATATATTTGTCTTATATCTTCTTGAGTAGCATCCCATTGATTTGTACCAGCTCCTGATTTTGAATGAGAAGCTCCATGGAGTATGGCGTGAGGTTTCTTACTAGATAAGCCAAGAGGTCTGTGATAGGCTCTCTAAAATGCTTTTGGATATACAAGCTTGAGGCAACGAAGGAATTGATGCACAAAATCATGTCTAAGGTGTTCTTGAAGAGATTTCTTATGCCTCTTGTATTCATGAGGTCTTCTATAGGAAAATTAAATATGGGGGGGATCATCTTTTTCCTTACCTTTTCCATCGACCCAATCTTACTCATCTAGCCCGATTACCCTTGAGAAAGTAGCTTCATTTACGAGGGAGAGAAGGGAAATATTTTTTTCATGTTGTACTCTTTGAAGAGAGCACATATGCCTCTCTTAAAGCAGCCACTATTTTCCTCTTAATTAGTGGAGTCCTCACTTTCTAGCTTGATAGGGGCTTTCCATTTTTTGGTTCATCCAATCGTTCAATGGGTGCCAATGACTCTACCTAAACTAGGGGGATTCTGAGAATTTCTCTCATTTGGATTTCAAGGATTATGGGTGACCTTATCCTCAATATTATAGGTATTCTACAGCTTAGGGATCTCTTAGACCAGAATGGGAATATGTATATCCATATGGGAAGGAGGGATCACAGTCCTATAGGTATGCAAAAGCTTCAAATGGAGAGGATCTTCAAAGGAATGTGAACATGACAAGGGGGAATTGGGCTTTGGAGGACAAATATGGCTACATAGAGGCTTGATAATCCTAGAGATTAAAAGAATTGGAGCAAAAAACTAAAAACCAAGAGAGGTGGCAAGTTTATCTTTAAGCCTTGCAAGCCAAATCTTGTCATGATGAGGAGAAATCTACCCACAATATGGAGGATATGAGAGTCATGGAGAAAACATTATTATAGAGGTAGGAAAACCTGTCTTCTAGTTGTGGGTGGGTAAATCTTGAATCATTAGAAGGACCAAGACACATAAGATCATCATTTCTCTGAGTGGCAGACTTGTTGTGGCTTTACTACTTGTATTTCTTGTGCAAAGTGGTAGCTTGTGAGGGTCACATGTGTCATTCCTAGAGATGACCTCTTCTCTGTGTGTCACCCTATCCAAGGTATCATCAATTATGCTAATACTGATTTTATTATTTTGATTCATTTAATTATTAATTAATTATTATTATCAATTAATTTATTATTAATTAGATTGAGGACTAGTATAAGTCTGTTTCACATTGTACTAATCTTGAGAGAAAAAATGCTAACATTTAAAGATGTAATAAAAAACATATAAGTTAAACAATTGTTAATACCCTTTGAGTCCTCTGAGCCACATCTGTCATCAACAATCTAGAAGAATATAATATATTTCAATTAATGAATTAATAATTCCCACCATATATAAGCTGCAACTTAACATAATAAATGAGATTATATTGATAAACTTACAAAGCACCTTCTAAATGTGGGCTTTTCATCTTAGCTTGAAGAATGTGTAACAAGTAATTTCCTTGTATCCATTCATGCATGTACATAAGAAAATATAAGATCAATGAAGTTTATCAATGTCCAACAAATGACCACAAAAGTAGGTGAATGGTGCTACAAGATAACATTAGAGAAAGATAACAAGTTAAAAACATATCAAAATAAATAACTACAAGCATATCAAAATCAATAACTTCAAACATATATTATTTATTACCTTTGCGGCCTTTTGATTTTTTGTGGGTCCACTCATGTTTTCTTTTCTTTAGCGATTCTCTACACCTCTTTGAAATCATTCAGAATATTTTTAAATATAGATTTTTCAACATCAACTGGTCTTTTTTGTAGTCTTTTCCTTTCTCAAAAAGCACCGAGATGTTCCTGCTAAACTTTTTCAAAACCACATAAAATGAAGTCACCTATAAAATTCAATGACAACACATAATGAAATATAAAAGGTGAATGGCTAGAAAAATGAGTGAGTACATAGAAAATTAATTCAAACATATTTCATGTAACATGATCTCTCCTCCTCCTGATAGTTTTTGAGAACCTATGAAGGGCCCATTTATCACTAAATTGTATTTTGAGAACATTCTATCCAAATGTATAATGCTCACTACTTACTATTACCCACTTTTTGTGGTATTCTTTCGACCATTCCTTTGTGAATATGTCAAAAATTTCATTATGAAAAATTGCACCACTACCATATTTTCAAATCTCTCCTTCATCAATGACTTG
Organism: Picea mariana; assembly: GCA_032191745.1. Taxonomy (NCBI): domain Eukaryota; kingdom Viridiplantae; phylum Streptophyta; class Pinopsida; order Pinales; family Pinaceae; genus Picea; species Picea mariana. The sequence goes on along the minus strand of JASDQU010440272.1, from coordinate 30,251 downwards.
TATAGTGTCATCATTAAATGGGTTTTCTCTATCTTTTGATCTTGAAACATATTTACGTTTTTGTTCATTCCCATCTTTGCATTTTGTGCTCAAACATTAGCATGTACATCATAGAATGAATAAGTGCCATGAAAAATCTAGTATCATTAAAAATGATGTAAGTTTTTTTAATCAATATTTTCTACAACATAAAATAGAGTACAATAAGTAATGATTAGAATAAGATCTTTTGAAAATAATATATATGTTTTAATATTCTACGACAGTGATAAAGTATGTAATTACAACTCATTGAGGTCTTATGATGTTGTTTCTTTCATCAATTACAATTTTTTTTACCTTTTATTCCCTCTACTCCTCTCTTTCCTTATGTATAGCATCATCATCTAAGGAATATCCACTAGAATCCATATGACTTGTAGATCTATTACAACGACACATTACTAAGTCAAGTACATAAAATCCATGGAATAAAATATATGTATAGTTTGACATGAACATTAAAAGTGTACATGCATAAATCAATATATGCAAAGATGTAGAGACTCGCCCTCTAACATTGTTAGTTAGCCAATGACTTATTGACAAACAACGTATTAGCATTTCTTGATCAAACGACTTGGCTTAACCTCCTATCGAATAATCATGCTAGAGTAGTAGTTTCAAATGTATACAAGGTAGCTAAGGAAAAGTGTTGTTACTCAAGTATGGAAACTAGTAAAGATTTTATTGTACAATAGGATTTTTGTTATACATGGATTCCTAACTTATCTTATATAGGGGAATTTGTTCAACCTTTAACCTTTCTTCCCTCTAAAACTACACCATGACATCTCTCTATTCATAATTTTGGGTTGATTTCAATGAGTTTTTTTTTAAATCCTAGGGAATTCCAAATATGCATTCAATTTATATAAAAGTAATGCAATAAGCCAAATATTATGTACTATGGTCTAAGTATTTGATATCTTGGGTATCTATGGTGTAGTGTACCTAGGGGGGTAATATGGGGTACCTAGAGATGAAATCGCATGACACAGGCTCCTCCCTAAGCCCTTTTCCATAAGATTGGAAAACAAAAGAGAGGAAAGAGGATTCCCTTATCTAATTCCATGGGAAAGATTGAAGGGATTGGAAGGCGATCCATTTATTAAAACTAAGAAAAAAGTAGAAGAAACCAAATTTTAAACCCCACCAATATAGTTTGGATTGAAGCCAGAAGTAGCTAACATTTGGACAAGAAATTCCTAGTTTAGTCAGTCCAAGGATTTGGACATATCAAGCTTGATTAACATACCTAATATTTTGTTGCTTTCAAGGAGTGAATGGCTTCATGCACCATAATGATCCCATGTAATATCTATGCCCCTCGATGTATCCTCCTTGTTCATGAGAGGTGATATGAGACATGATTATCTTTAATCTGTTGGAAATATCATTGGATATGATTTTGTAAATCACATTGCAGAGTGAGATTGGCCTGAAATTATCTATAGTGTTAGTATTATCCCAATTTTGTGGGATAACTAAGGAGATGATGTCTCAAGGCCCTCAAGCTGCGGATATGGAGTGCTGAGAGACCACATGACTAGCAGTGTCCACTTGAACATACGGAAGCCCGCTCTATCACCACATTTAGATCCATCAATGTCAGTGCATCCACCACAACAACTAGATTCTGGAAGGAAGATGGGCCTTGCTCCATGCAGTATAAGTCATGTATTGTGGTAGGTAATCACCATAATCTTTGAGGCATTTAAACATGTTGTATTTATGCTGATTTTGATTATAGAACATGTTCTTGGACATTATGCGTTTGACCTTGTTTCACCTTGGTGAGTGTCGTATATTTCCTAGTAAGTGGACAACCTTTGGGGAAGGTTTTCAACTGGGGGTCCCTTGAGGGATTATCATACCATTCCCGACCATACTTACCATTTTACGCTCATTACCCTCCCATTAGATTGCTCTCTTCCAGGCCCTTTGACTTTAGTGACCCAAGAAGGGCATGTACCTCATTTCATGGGAAGAAGGGGTTGAAGGCCCAGGGGGATGGTTGTTGGAAAAATATTAGAGCCTAAATAAACTTTCTAGATGCTCTCCCAGACAGGTCTTAGAATGATGAATTGCTTCTCTTAAAATAATTAAATACCTGCACAATATAAAATACATAATAAATATCCTGCTTGAATACAAGACTAACACAAGTGTGTTACAACGCTTTACATGGTTACCCCTATGGCACTTTGTGGACCTCTTTGTTCAAGTGGCACTCTGTTACTTCCCCCCAAGATAATCGATTCACCATTGGGAATGCACACGTGTTTGGATCTTTGATTATTAATAAATGGAAATAAATGGGCTTGGAAAAAGGTTGCATTGAGGAAGAAGGTTCAACCCACCCCCTACAAAGGCACCCATAAATGAGATAATATGAGCCCTTGTATTTCATGAAACTCATTGACCAATGAAGTATAAACCCCTATCCACATAATCATCCACTACATGACCTTGAAGGGGCACCCTTGGGAGCATCCCCTACTTGAGGGTTTTAGTCTACTCAATAGAACTTTTATGACACCCCTCCCATACCTAAACGTGGTCAATTGTATAGGGTCTTGGAGCATCTGTTTTATTTAATGAGGTAGTTTTGATGCACATGTTTAGGTGACTTGTTTATTAGATATGGTTTTCACTTGCCATGATATTTTGACCTGATATCCTTGGAGGGCATGCCTATTTGTTTTGCAGGACCTTGTTTGGTGGATAGTTTTGGAGGAACAAGCCTAGCTTGGGCTTCCATGGGGCTTGAAGCCCACGGGTTGGTTTCCAAGGGCCTGCATGTTAGATCATGATGACTTGCCTTTGGATGCCTAGACGACACCTTGGAAGACATGACCTATCCCTCACATGCCAAACGAATTGCCTAGGAGGGGGAAATTGTCACTTCTTGAGGCTTGACGTCACCTAGGGCTAAGGTTTATGGTGATGGATTTGTTGTGCATTGATACTTGGAATTATTTGATCGGAGGAGACATGGATTGATCTTGGCACATGAAGAGGAGGCTCTAGGAGCCCCAACGAACTCCACTTTCTTGTCCAATGACATGCTCCAAATGTCAAAATGTCCCCTTAAGGGGTGACATCATCTTGCTTTAGGGTTTCTAATGCGCAAAAGTGAATTTTAAATGTTATTATTTGTGTAAATGGGTAAGATAAGGGTTTTTGACCCCTTATATTATGTTTTACCCTAATTAAGTGGATAAACTATGTGTTAGACATTTTGTATAAATAGAGATCATGTGAATCTCTTTTCATAACATAACTCTCCCATTCTGAGAAGTACTTGGCTGAAATTTTCGGTATTCTTGGGAATTATGGTATTTCTCTCTTGTGAAAATGATTTTATGGTGTATCTCTTGATGAATGGATGTATCTAGGTGATGTGCACCTCTTGGATGCTTTTTCTCTTGATATTGAATGGTGATATTGCTTGGTGAAACTAGGGTTTGATCTCTCTCTCTCTCTCTCTTGGAATTAGTAAGAAAAAATATGCATTGTTAGTTATTTCTTGCTCTTTCTTGGTTATGGTTGTTTGAAACCCTAGGAGGAGTATGTTGGATACATCCTCCATTAAACTTCATCTAAATTTCTAAAGTTTACAAGTTATTTTGCAAGGGTCGCTAGGAGAAATAAAAATGTGTATACCCTCTTAGATTTACCCTAAGTTTGATTGGCATACACTAGGAAGTAAAAGGGATTACACCCCTAGGGTATTTTTTGATATAAGTATTTATTCTAAGACTCCATTCACCCAATTTTAAAGGCACTAATCTGAATATCTTGCATTGGAGAAATAAAATAGCGCATTGGGAAACACAAATTTTTGCCATTTCAACTTTATACAATCTGGGTTTTGTTCCTTGTGCCTAAAACACCTCTTAGCCACTAGGGAGTCCTCTGTAAAGCGGTGTTTCTTGCTGTTGTAATAAAATTTCTTCTTCAGCCATTAGGGCTGAATAAACCCTAATCAAACTTTCTCAAATAACTCTTGATTCAACCACTGAAATTTGCTAAGTTTTTGCCCACATAATCTAGTGATCATAATAGATCTTTTGGTAAAATTTGGGAAAGTTTTAATGGTTGAATATATTGCTATAACAAATTGCTTTTTTACAGACATAAGGCTGATTATTATCTCTGTAGAATTTTTTTACTACAACCTTACTTTTCGTGCTAGTAGCTTGCTTTTTTAATCTTGAGTTGCACTAGTGTTTTACTAGTTTATCTCTTGCATCATTTACTTGATTTATAGCACTTGTTCTAGAAGATAATTGTGCCATCTCATTGCTGATATATACTATTACTAACTTCTGCAATTAGGGGCAACAATATTAACTTGCTTTTCCATCATATACTTGGGCTTGTATTTTTGTTTTCCTTGTGTCTTGGGCAGGTACAATCAACATTTGCAAGGTCTAATACTTCTTGGAAATCCTTGGCTACCACCAAGACCTTAATCAAGCCCTTCTCCACGCACAAAAATGTGAAATATATGGGCATTCATTCATACATCACACTTTCCATCTCATTCCCCCCTAGGGTCACCGAGATCCCCCCCTTGAGGTAATCACTTCACCTCGAAAGTGACGGGAACACCTATTTGAGGTGACAGTGGGTCAATGCTCTCTTAGTTGTCACCATTTTGTGGTTTGGGTTGGGCTTTTCCTAACCTACAACTTGTGCGATAACATTTGGCTTTATATTTTTTGGGAATGAGAGTGAGAAACATAAAGTTGAGCGCCTAGAGAATACCCTACATTTCCCTAGAGTCCTCAATCACATCCTAAACATATTTACCAACCATAGACCTAAAATTATGGAAAACATATGGTGTAAAGAAATCTGAGCCTAGAGACTTCCCTACTGGCATCTMCCTAATTGTCAATTTTGCTTCCTCTAGGCATATATTTTTCATTAAAACTGGCATTCGATTCTAGAGTGACCATCTTATGAATGTTATTCATGACGGATCAAATAGCCTCTTATCAATCCACCTTTGGCTMAGAGAGAAGTTGATGGTAACGATTTCTGATTTAGAATTCTAAGTCTTTATGAGCTTTGAGTTTTTTCCCCTAATCATATTATAGAGATACTATTTTATTTATTTTCCAATGATTAATCATAAAGTGGTGGAAGAACTAGGTGTTCTTATCACCTTCCKTGAGCCAACAAATCCTCAACTTATGTTTCCATAGAGTTTCTTCCTGTTAATCCCTAGTTTCTTCATGCTTTATTGGATCCTCAATCCTACTTTCCTTGATAATGGTTGATTGAACCTCCTCCATCTGTTTATGCACTTCCCTTTGTGCTTAAAAACTGTTAACAAAGACCTATTTGTTCCAAGATTTGAGTTTAGCCTTCATAGTTATTTTGGAATCGGTACATCACCATGCCCCTATCCAATTCCACTTCCACCCACTACTACTTAATATTGGATCTGAAGTCTAGGTTCTCTAACTGGAATTTCTTAAAGCATAAAGGTCTAACCAGGGAGGGCCTAAACTTACCTAGTTGATACAAATCAACCAATGATCATAGCCAACACAAGGTAATAGTTTTCCTTGAACATTTCTCTCGTTCTCATTAGGGATTTTGAAACCAGAAAGTGGTCCAATATTATTGTGATTTGGTGTGTTCCACCCCTTTTATTATTATTCAAGGTACAAAAACCATTGTGGGTAGCCACATTCACCATTCTTAACTTTGTGATGGTATCTTTGAAGTCTTTATTTTCTTGCTGCAGAGGATGAATGCCCCTTGTTTTCTCACAAAGAGAGGTGATCATATTGAAATCCCCACCTATGATCCATAGTTGATCTTGTAGAGAAACCCATGTGTTTTGTAGCAACCTTAGGAACTCAAGTTTTCTTGCTAGAAAATTAGACCTATAGGCATTGGTTATGGTACCAAGTTCATTATGATAGTACAAATTATTTCACTTAAATCCCTAAGAACCACATGGGTTGAGTTCCATGAAATTACTAATCCCACAAATAATCCTTCCACACTTATTTATATGGTTTCACATCCTTTCCAACATCTTGATGCCATCTCCTTCATAGCTTATTAGTCAAATGTTGTTTCTCGAATCATCAAAATGATGGGTTTATCCTTAATGATCATTTTCTTGAGTTGCCTCTATTTTCCTTTGCCATTTAACCCCCTAATATTCCATGAGATTAATTTCATGATTAAACCTAGGTCAACTAAAAAAATACTTGTTTGGAAGCAACACTACTTGCCTTGACTCTAGCAGTTATGCTCCTTCCTCTTGAATCTTTTACTTCCTGGGTTTTCTTCCGCATTTATTTTCCTCTCCACCCAATTTTTTTCATTGATTTGAGCATAATCATCTTGATACCTAGACCTATTGATTTTCCATGACTTTGGGAGGTGGATCCTGCCTTTGCTTTCCCTTGTTATAATTCCTTTTGCCAGAATTACATTTGTGCTTTCAAGAGATAGGTTAAATTATTTTCCCCATATTTTTCTATTAGGTTGGGAAGATCAACCTCCACCTATTTGCTCTAGTTTTTCTTCCTCCATGTATATCTTTTCTTCCTCATCCACCTCCATGCCTAGATCTTTTTTCCCTTGGGTTTCCTCTTCTATGCTTTGAGTTGTTATCTCTATTTTTCTATATTTTTGTCCCATCAAGGTGGCTTTCAAAGGGGGCTTTTCCATAGTGTTGTTTACCACTTCTCCTCCTTTCATTTCTTGAACTTTCCCTTCCCGATGTAACCCAAATGCCAAGGTCTGGAAGTTGTTACCCACTTAGGGACCATTGTTGGCGGTCGGGTTGAGGTTTTTCTTAACCAAATTTATTTAAGCAGGTACTTTGACAAAACCCTCCTTATTTGTCTCTTCCTCCAACGTTGTTAGCATGGATATGTCATTGAGTGGATATTATTGGAAAATATGCCCACGTTAATGGAATTTTCTACTTGTAAAATGAATGTGCTTATAGTCTAGGGTTTGTGTCCATTTTGAATCCTAAAAACTAATGTAGATCAATTCCAAAGAGTGCCTAAGACATTCAATATGAAAAAGTTCAAGTAATTTTAGACATTTTGAAAAAGTTTCCCAATGTATTTCCAATTCTTATAAATGTTTCCACATCCCAAAACTCATGGAGTATAGGTGAATCCAAACCAGAGCTTATTTAAGGTGCTCTTTCTTTGGGCTAAATCTCTTTGTTCTGAATTGTAGATGTAAACCTGTTGAATTGAAGAAATATCAACCATCCTAAAAGACTCATTCTTTGTCCTTCACACTTGCAAAAATAGATATAAAAAATCCCTTGTATCCCTACTTCAAGTGGACCTAACCCTTGGGATTCTCTCTAGTGTTAATCCATTGGATCAATGCCTTCTTCGAAGGCCAAATGCCTATAAATTTCCTTGTCACTATATGCCCCTTCATATACTAAATATAGTTTCCTATTCTATGGGATGTGATCTCACAATGAGGGTTTTTCACCATATTTTCCAAGCAACCACCAAGTCGTTTGATATCCCATTTGCCCAAATTTCAATTCGTTGTTGGAACTTCTTACTCTATACTACCATGCTAGGATCTCCAAGACCTTCTTTTTCTACACCCATGATTGTTGGTTTCTTACTTGATTTTCCTATCAACACATCCTTGAAAGAGGATACTCCCTCGTTCACCACCAACTATACTTCTTGTGTAATAACCATAGCTTCCTTGAAACTCTTCATATTAGTCCTCAAAGGGAAAATCCTAGCCTCAATAATACCATTGCCTCATGCATATTTTATCTCTAATTCCTAACAAATTTTTAGTTCATAAAGTATTGTACTTTAACAATATATAAGTTCATTGGGTGTGGTAGGAGTGAGAGGGGTCATCTATGACCGAGAAGGAAAACAAGATTCCACCTATGCTTTGAGGCTGGGTATTGTAACAAATAACCAAGTTAAATATTATTCTCTTTTGCAGGGAATTTCCATTGTCATTAACTAGGGAATAAGAGAATCAATAGTCTTAGGTGATTCAAGGATTGTAATCAAGTCAATAAATCGCCAAGAAGCTCCAAAATATTTTCGATTAGCTTCAATCCTTTCCAGAATTGAAAAACTCACACAAAAGTTGGCTAAAGTCTGTTTCTACCATGTTATGAGAGAGCATAATGACAAGGCAGATGGTATGGCCAATGAAGCTACATGATTGTCACAAGGAACGTTAAAGAAAAACATGGTTGTATCTTTTACCTATATTCCCTAAGATCAACCCCACAATTTCATTTCTTAGATATGGAATTATCAAACTTAGAGGTAAGCATTAAAGGCAGGTAGGTGTTAAACACAAGGGATGGAGTCTCGAGTACAAAGCTCCCATGCAACAACATGAAACTTGTATGGAAGACGCATAATGTTATGCCCTCCACTATCATTTTAATTATGTACAATGGGATTATTCCAAGTGAGGTCTAGGGAGGTATAATTGAATGTGGGACAATTTATGAAACATTGGTTCTTGTTTTTTATAGTATCTGGGATCATATTTGGATGTTCCTTCTCTGGTTGAAAATGAATAAGGATTGTGCCTCTATGCCTAAAGGTTTTAAGTGCTCTATATTCCGGGAAGTGTTCATTTCTCCTGGTGGTAAATTTCATGGTGAAACAAAATGGTTGTATTCATTTAGATGCTTTCATGTATCTTCATCTAGTGTTGGTTTGTTAGGATGGTTTTATGTGCTCTATGGAAGGGAGTTGGTGTCTCACTTTGGTTCAATGGCTTTGTTTTCATCTTGGTTTATTGTATTGTGCTTGTTCTGTGCTGGCAGTCCTATTACATTGTTCTATTTAGGTGCCCTTTTATGAGGAATTGTGGATTGCATAAGTCGAATGTATTGGCATGTTGAGGGTTGGAGTGTTTGTCCATGTGGATCATTTTTGTTAGTGGGACAATCCTCTAAGAAAGCGAAAATACTTTCTCTCTTGTTTTGTATTTTCATCTTGTTGAAGCAGAGTTGAATTGGAACAACCTTTCTGGTCTACACTCGTCGCCTGGTTACAAATCATTTTTTTGTAGTCACATTAAAAGGGTTGTTGGAGTTTCTCAGGTCATATCAGTAGTCAAATTTTCTAGTAGAAATAAGAGGATACCTTTTGGAATTGGGTATATAATGGACCCTCAAGATATCAGAGATGATTGCAAGGTTTTAAGGAGGAATGAAGAGTCCCTGGTCAAAAATGAAAATTCCCTCATGTCCCTGTTTGCAATTATGCATAACATGGAAATGAAACAACATGAACAATATGAAAGGATCATAGGCACTCTAGGGGAATATGGAGAAAAAAATTTAGAATTGGAAATGGATTACTATAAAATAGAGTGTTCCATTTAGTACTAAAGCAAAGCATTAGCTTCATATTTCACATCTTCAAGATAGACCATAGAATAGGTAGAGGACAAAGACAAGGATGAGGAATTTGGACAACAATAAAAAGAAGAAATGGTAGTAGACTAGCCTCATATTTCCCTAGAGACAAGTATGCAAAATTAACTCAAATGCATGTTTTGTAGTTATATATGCATTTTGAATGTTTTTTATAGGTGTTATAGTTGGCATGCTAGTATGTATGTAATCATTGAAAAGATGGGAAATAAAGTCTTAATTGTTAGGAAAAATCTAAAGGTGGTGCTGGAGAAATTTTTTGAAATAGCAGGCATATTCTCTCTATAATTTTTGTCTTTCTGGCCACTATTAATACAAAATTCTCCATTCTCGGTTTAAAAAAATAAATAAACAATATATAAGTTTATCAATTAATTGTGCATTTTTTTTAATAATTTCTTGGTATACTAGTATGACATTATTTTATATCTCGTGGGTCTTCAAACAAAGGGTAAATGTGCATGTCCAGTATATGGTCCTAGAATGATATCTTAAGGTTCAAGAATTTTAGGAAATGATCCAGATTTATGTAGGAACACAATGAAATACAGAAATACACATAAACGCAGAGATGCAACGGAAATAAGACTTCATTTCATTAATAACAAATGACTGAAATATGCTTACAGACAGAATGTAAATAAACTAGCTAAGGCGCTGGTAGCTTATCTCTGAGAAGAGATGCGGCTGCTACTCGCATCCGTGAGAAGATGATTACAATGAGGCTCTAGAGGCCTTTTTACAATAGAGGAGA
>JASDQU010440271.1:94708-113274 GCA_032191745.1 Picea mariana | reverse complement strand
TGCCTCTGCTGGGAAAATGTTTAGGAGTATAAGTACTTAGTTTTTGTATTTTTGAAAGGATCCATGGTAGAGCACAACTCCCAATTGTAAAGCTTTAATCCATCCTCTGGTTCTCTGGTTATAGAGAAACATTTGAGACTTCTTGTTTAATGGCAGCCAACTTCTTCTTTTCCTTTTTTCCTCTGAATCTAAGATCCCGGGCATGAATGATCCAGTCGGGTGTTGCATTGCTATATTATGTAGGTTTGATATTATTAGTTCTGCAATCTTCTTTGGTTCATTTTGAATTTTGTTCAGCTCTGAGAGGATCTCACAACCAAGACTTTTCCTCTTTTGTGAAGACTACTGGAAGACCGGATGTCCAGAGCAGACTTTGTTTCTCCTCTTTCCCTCCAAATACTCACCACTATCATTATTACTGGCTTAAGTTAGGTCAAGACCTCTTGTGTCATTGTTGTTCCAGCCCATTTTTTTGAGTTAGAACGATATTGTTCTAAGTTTACTCCCATCTGATCACCCCTTTATAAAGAAAACGTGACATAAACTGATGGGCGTCGGGCTCTACTCTTGCTGCAATCTAGGAGTGACTTCTAACGCCAACACTATGGCCCCAATGTCACGTGGTTCAAAATGTCATGCCGATAGCTTGCAGGGAGTATGGTGGTTGGTCAAATCACCTCACATGTCTGGTCCAGGTACTTTCCTAGATGACGTACCAAAAGGACGCTGCCACATAACTAACTCGAGGCTCATCATTCAAAGTGGATTGATGAAGCATGGCACACCAAGGTACCGTGATAGTAATTTGTGAGCAAAGTACACAAACCATCAAATCTCAAATATGAATCATTTTATCCTATTCTGGGAAATTGTCATCTTATGTGTAAGAAGAACAAGCTCGACCTGTGCTCATGAATTCTGTAAACTCAAAGGGTAGCCAAATCAAGGTCTCTGCGAAGTCCGAAAGGCATGTATAATACCCGTCAAATGGTGTCTGGCATGACTGGGTTCTCAGCTAAGGTACCAGGCAGGTCAATAAGTAAGAATGAAAGATGGGTCTTGCAAATGCTGGCGACTAAATTTCATACCGAACCTGAAACTGAGATAGAGTCAGGAGTAAAATTAAACCTCATTATGAGGGATCTTGTCATAAATGAACACGCAGACAACACTTTCCACCTAGCCGCAAAGAAGAAAAGGAGAAAAAGGAGGAAATCAGAGGCCAAATCCGAGATGATAGAGAGCGTTGGAAAAAAAATTGATTGGTGGAGTACCCTAGAGGAGGAAATCGCCAAGCTGAGGTGAATCCTCAGGTAAAATTTTGGTGTATTTCAGATAGTTTTGGATAGATGTTGGCTTAAGAGAAGGGAGTCCTAATATGACAGACCAATTACTAACGGTCCCTTTAAATAATACAACTGTTCTTCCTTTTTGTAACTTGTATCTATTTTTAGAATTATGAGGAAGTCAGAACATTTTAAATTCCATATGAAATTCCTCTATATATGCTTGGCCTCACGAGTATAGAAGGATGGAGAAAAGAGGAGCCTACCCTCTGTGTAGGAAAACTTTATAAATCTTTGGGGTTGGAATGAATACATGGGTGTAGAGGCAGATTTTGGGAATTTTTATGAAAATATTCTAATTGGTGGTGTTATGAGTCTCATTTTCTCTCATAGTGTGTGATTCCTATTATTTTGTATTTTCATTTTTCTTTCTTCTGTCTAAATTGAGAAACTAAAAGTATAGAATTCATTATTCAATTCTCTCGGCTTGGTGATTTAGACTATGTTCATCTCTTCTAAACCATTTTAGAATTAATTACTATAATGCTCTAATAATAGTTGTGTGTTTCTTTTCTTCTGATACCATATAAATTTTTCAAGCATAAACTCAGAAGTCACTTCCTCACTTAGCCTTTTCCTCTTGATTGTTTTCACAATTTGGAAATGCATCCTACATTCTTGACCCCATAGCCCAAAGGTCATCTTTAGCTCTTCAACAACTNNNNCAAACCAATTCTAGCCACCAATTTCCATAGATGTATCAAGTGACACGAGAGATCCCTCTCTGAGTTGAGTAGGCTAGTGCCTCATCTCTAAAGTTGGTTGAAACAGTTACCTCTGTCTTCGGTTTATTCGACCAGACATAATTTACATAGTGATAATAGGCCCTTGACCAAGTTTTGGGAGATTTTTGGTCATAGTGACCTATTTTGGGACTTCGACAGCTTGTCGAAGGAGGAACGCAAGATGAAGCGGAGATCAAGGGATCTTGGCGCACTTTTGGGTCTTTTTTGGGTTTTTGGGATTATGTAATGGAAATGGGATGTCAGTCCATGGGTTTACCCATGCTTAAGCCTATTTTGTATGTATAAATAGAAGGCTAGGCCATGTAATAAGAAGTGGAATAGGCATATATGTGATGTATGCTAAGTGCAAGTAGGGTTTTGTAAGTACTTTGTGCATAACTGTGAGAGACTTGCAGAGCTAAGTGCAAGTGGTTGTAACAAACGGTGGAAGGCTTTGTGTTGTAACACAAGGAAGAAGGATCTAGCGAGCTGCGCAGATATTCTGTCCTATGCAAAGTAGGGTTTTGATGGCTCTATGCTTGTAACTGATTGATCGAAGATAATAAAGAAGAAGAGTTGGTGGACATAGCCCCAGGGTGGGGGTGAACCACGTAAACACTATGTTGTCTTGCTTTGTGCTTGTCTGGATGTGTTTATATCTTCTTTGGCTAAGTGCTTAGAGATGATTAGATAGATACACTTATGCTTAGTGCTTATGATGTATAAGAATGTTAGATATGATCTATATGGATGTGATGAGTGTTTGATTTGCTATATATGACCTATCTATTGATGCTAAATTCTTAAATGCATTATATTAGTCCGAATGTTGTGAATCCCTATTTTATCAGCGAAGTGATTATTGATGGTATATTGAGGAATTGACGATGTTAAGTGATTTATTAAGTATTATAATCATAGATCTATGTCCCAGATAAGGTTACAGACACCTGAGTCTTTCAAACACCCCTGCCTCTACCTCAGGTTAGACTTCACCTGCTTCACAAGTGTTGCCAAAAGGGCCGGTATTTAGGGCTTTGTTGGTGCATTGTTAAATCCTGGGTCTGCTCTTGTGCAACAAATGGTGTCATTGTTGGGACCTGGAAATGTGATTGCTGGGAACTAAGAAAGAAAAGGATTTGTTCAAAGATGCATCCTGAAACTATGAAAGCTCTATGTGTAGATATGTTCCCTAGTGCGCAGTATTATACTTGACCTAAGAAGCTCTGTGCTAAAAGAAAGAAGCCCGATTTGAAGAAAAGAAGCAATATCTGAAAGCTTTGTGCTCTAAGAAAGGCAAAAGTGAGAATTTTTTATTAAAAGAGGTAATATCTGCAAGCTCTGTTCTCTAATAAAGGTAAGAATAGTTAAAATTTTTAGATCTAGAAGCTTTGTGCTCTGTGGAAGTAAGATAAGTGGAAATTTTTGTTTCTAGAGTATGGATCTAGGTATGTTTGATAGATTCTGTCCTAGCTTAAAAACTAGGGCATTAATAGATGAAAGAAGATTTGATATGACTAGATCTGATAAGATTAGTGAAATATATGTTATACCTATGCATAGAAAGAATGTTTGGACTAACAAATGGATGCAGGATCCTAGAAATAATTTATTGCATGTTAGCTCCTACGATCCTACCGTGCGGTATAGGAGAAGTTGGTGATCATTTAAAAGAAAGAGAGGATTAACCCTCTATTACAGATGCAGAAAACTGGGACATCTTGCTAAGACATGCCCTAGGAGAAGACTCAGTTTTCTTTGTTGCAAAGCTATGAACCATGAGGTGTTGGATTTCTCTAGAATGATTTCTAAGCTTGAAATTATGAAAATAAGACAAGAAAACCCTATGGTAGATCCAAAAACCAAGGCTATAACAGAAGCCCAGAAAGAATCAAAGAAGGTATTTCTACAGATGGAAGAAACCTTGAAAGACCACCGACATGTTAGATTATCAGAGATATTTAAAGACAAGGAATGAATTGAAGCAAGAATAGGAGACTTTGACATTGATTGTGTTCTAGATGAGGAAACACAGGTGAATATCATGACAGAGAGAACTTGGGAACCTATAGAAAGGAATGCTATGATTCCTTCACTAGGAGGAATAGGGTTATTCAGAGAAAAACCGGTAAACCTATGTGGAAAGCTCACTCAAATATCTATGAATTCCAATGGAACTTCGACAGAAGAAGATTTTGAGATTATTCAATTTATTGAGGACCACGCCTCATTTACCATGTTACTAGGGAAACCTTGGATTGGAAGAGATCAAGCTAGATGAAAAGAAGAAGAAAAAGTTTTGGAGCAGAAGAGACAAGAGTTAAAAGAATTCATGACTAGAAGGATCGCATACTTGATTGAAGAACAAGAGAATAGGTCGAAGCTACTTAACACTAGAGACCTAGATGTCTAAGCTGCAAGAACATTAGAAGAATCATAGAAGACTGAACTACCTATCTCGGATAAAGAAGAGGTGTTAACCCTGAATCCTAAGAAAGAATCTCAACAACACGCAATGACTATGTCTAAAGACGATAAGAACCAGAATGGAAAAAGGACTATCAAGACGAAGCTCACTAGAAGGAAGGATAAAAATCTAAGTAAGAAGAAATCTAAGTTTGAAAAGTTACAGAAGGTTCTAGAGGGAACTTCACAGACAAAAAATTTGCAGAATAGTAGCTTCACCGAGATATCAGAACAACGACACATGGCACTTCACCATGGCGAGGCAATATAGTTGTTGGGAGTAATATATCCATTCTAATGTCACTCAGAATGGGTCAGAAAGAATTTATAGCTCGACACCAGACCATTGGACTATGTCGTAACGGGTAGATCCAGAGTTAATGAGGCTTCATACCTGTTACAAGCAAACCATTGCTGAGTTGCCTATTTATCCCATCGCGCCTTGCATAGAGAACACTTTTGATAACCAAGAATTTGAGCCTACAAACCAAGTGAATTGTATACAGTGATCATTTCCCTCTTGTAGTATCTTAGTCAATTGTGTAGTATCTAGTCAATTGTGTACCCGATATTATTAATCCTGAGTGTGTATGTCTGACGAGCTCACCGCAGTTGAAGAATCAGTAACAGAAGTACTCCTTGACTTGATGACTAAAAGAGTCATGTCAGAGAGAGGATTGTCTACTAGTCTACAAGCATCATCGATGAGAGGACTTTTGGAATCTCTGTCCACTACTCGATCCAGACCTTCACGACCCGCAGATGAGAAGTGAACCAATAATAGAGATGATCTCATGAATTCTAAGTTGATTCTGAGCATTCTACCCACCTATATACCACCTCTGAGTGGTGCAATAAATCACGACAGTGTGCCTAGAGACTTTGAGTACTAATTGCTCACTGCATACCTCCTGAAGGGGATACACGTAGTTCACACAGATCAAGAAAAGATTGCAGGGTTGAAGTTTAATGAATTCAAACTCGGCAACAGGAAGGTCTATAGCAAGCTCACCCCACATAAGTACCTGACTAGGACAAAAGGAAAGAATTCAAAGATCTTCCCTCAGTTATGGACCCATAACCTCGCGCAATCCACACTGATCAACATCATGAAGATTCCTCACTTTGGAAGACACCAATAAGTGAATTCATGCATCAAAATTTTGCTGTCCTATTACCATGGAAAATACTTGTGGTTAAACTGTTGTATCACAATGGATCTGACATTGATCAATCAGATCACAGGGCTGAGTATGAAAGGTCCTAACCCACAGGATTTCTACCCCAGAAAAACAATGGATCATGCTCTAGCACAAAGGATCAAGAACACCTATAGATATGTCAAAAAGGGAACGCGAGGCTACAAGGTAGCTTCTATCCAAAGCGGCACAGTGCGCCTAGCTTGTCAACTGATCATAGGAAAGCTAGTCTACAAGAACCAACCCACCCAGGTGACTGGTTTTGTATTCAACCTCGCACGAAAATGCGTAGAGGGCCTACAAATGAATTGGGTGAAGTACCTCATGAACCAGCTGGAACTGGACTGCAGGGAAGCATAAGATCAAGGATATGAATTCCACTTCAGTTGGCTTCTAATCCTAATTTCTTTCATCACATGGGAGATGCCAGAAGGTGCGACCTTCCAATACATTGATCCCTTTGAACCTCTGGCTGTGAATTTCAGTACACTATGGTATTCCAGTGACATGAACAAGCAATGGAAGTCAAATTTCCTATTCCACACATATTACAATCAACTGAATTTAGCTATCCAGTCCAAGCCTCACATCACGCCAAATACTCTCCATAGGTTTCAAACTTTAATGAAATTCAACACAGACCACCACTTCATTTATTTTACAGCGCACGCTGACGAGCATAAGAAGCAACTTCAATATTACTACAAGCTGACAGAGGAGGAATTAGAAGAAATCACCAAAGATAGGTCGGCAAACCTCCTCATTCCAGTAGACCCTGTGGAGATATCCGATTTAGACAGTCTAGAAACTGCGTCGGATACACCTGGACCTAGAAATATAAAGAAGACCGAAGAGGTCCATGATTTAGACAGTGCATCCATGAAGAACACTTCCATCTCAACAGAGCAAGGAGGATATCGCGGAGAGATAGATGGCATAGAGGTTGAATAGAAGAAAGGAGAGGTTACACCACCTAGAGATGAGAAGGATCCCTCAAAGAAAAAGAAGGTTTCCCTACCGAAACCTTCCTCCAAGAAGAAAGTAAAAGAAACCATGACTAAAATGCAGACCATTCTCACCTCCGACGACTTTAATTTCATCATAGCAGCCCTGAATGATGCTTCACTGGAGATAGCAGAGAAGCATGAAGCTAAGTAGGAGGAGGCTTTCCATTGGATTAAGGATGAGCTCCAAGTATTGCAGCAGGCACTACAATCCAACCGTGCCGTCTCTACTGCACCTCTATCAGTAGGAGCATTAGAACTGGGAGATGAACCAAATCAACTCCACTGCATCGCTAATACATTCAAAGATTTCCTTCGACGAGCTCGGGAAGAAACAACGCAAGCTACCCAGNNCTGCATGTGAAGTGGGATGAAGAAAAAGAACAACTACAACAAAGAAAGGAATAGTTGCTCATAGAGCAACTCGAAGTAAAGGAAATGGTTCACAGAGCACTTCACTCTATGATAGTCATATAAGTAGAGACTGAAGATCGAGTTCCACAACAGATGGCACAACTCGAAGAAGTAATCCAGAAGCTCCAACAATGGATAGTAGACTTGGAGCTCTGCACTGTGCCCGAGACCCATCAAGATGTAAGAGACCAAAGGGAAGCAACTGCCCGCAGCGTAGTTGACAGACTAAAATAACTTTCCTTAGAGTGGAAGTAATTGAGTAACCACAATGCCCAAACATATGAGAACCTCACCTAAAATCCATAGTTACAGGCATTAGAGTCATATCTCAAGGAAGAAAAGTAGCACGCAGATACAGGGCCGTAGAAAGAATGAAGCCATCTTAGGAGTAATGCACCACCCATCAACAGATCCATATGATTCAAAGTAGAGTGATGGAAGTTACTCAACGACTTCAACTAGTGCAAGATAAGGCATGCCAATTATTTACAGAGGTTGAAAGCCAAGGAGAAGAGCTAGAACAGGTTGTCATCATAGCAGAACAATGCCTAGAATGACTCGTGAACGATGCAGTGATCCAGGAGTTCACCGAGCAAGAGGTCGTCACACAGCAGCAGGTTGAAGCAACTTGAGCCAAGCTCGAGGCCTTCAAAGCAAGACTGGTCATATCAGAGTGACTCGGGACGAGTCATAGGTGAGTGTTGGGGCCATGTTGGCCCTTGCCCAAGTTTTGGAAGATTCTTGGTCATAGTGACCTATTTTGGGACTTTGACAACCTGTCGAAGGAGGAGCGCAAGGTGAAGTGGAGATCAAGGGATCTTGGCCCACTTTTGGGTCCTTTTTGGGTTTTTGGGATTATGTAATGAGAATGGGATGTCAGTCCATGGGTTTACCCATGTTTAGGCCTATTTTGTATGTATAAATAGATGGCTAGGAAATGTAAGAAGGAGTGGAATAGGAATCTATGTGATGTATGCTAAGTGCAAGTATGGTTTTGTAAGTACTTTGTGCATGACTGTGAGAGACTTGTAGAGCTAAGTGCAAGTGGTTGTAATAGACGGTGGAAGGCTTTGTGCTGTAACACAAGGAAGAAGGATCTAGTGAGATGCGTAGATATTCTTTCCTATGCGAAGTAGGGTTTTTATGGCTCTATGCTTGTAACTGATTGACCAAAGATAATAACAAAGAATAGTTGGTGGATGTAGCCCCAGGGTGGGGGTGAACCACGTAAACATTGTGTTGTCTTGCTTTGTGCTTTTCTGGATGTGTTTATATATTCTTTGGCTAAGTGCTTAGATATTATTAGATAGATACGCTTATGCTTAGTGCTTATGATGTATAAGAATGCTAGATCTGATCTATATGGATGTGTTGAGTGCTTGATCTTCTATATCTGACCTATCTATTGATGCTAAGTGATTAAATGCTTTATATTAGTATGAATGCTGCAAATCCATGTTTTATCAATGAAGTGATTATTGATGGTATATTGAGGAACTGACGGTGCTAAGTGATTTATTAAGTATTATAATCACAGATCTATGTCCTAGCTAAGTTTGCAGACACTTGAGTCTTGCAACCACCCTTGCCTCTACCTCGGGTAAGACTTTACCTACTTCACAGGTGTTGCCGAAAGGGCCAATATTTAGGGCTTTGTTGGTGCAATGTTGTAGCGTTGAACCTTGGGTCTGCTTCTATTCCAACAGCAGGCCTCAAGTCATGTTGGATTACACTAGCGACCTCTACAGCCAAGGATACCATGGATTCTCTTCAGCAGTTCGTTTTCCTTTCCCAAGCCAAGACACGAATGAGGATGGATCAATGCATGATAGGTAAGGACAGGATGAATGGATGAGTGAGTAAGTGAGTGAATGAATTCATGAGGGAAATAATGGAATGAAATAATAAGTGATGGAGCGAACGAGCCAACCCCCCAATCAAACCAGGGACAAGTTTAAGTGTTTTCATGGGAAATCAAGAACCTCCTGGCCTCCCCCAAGAATATCACGTAACTGATCCACTCCTTTAGAAAAAAGGGTAATTAAAAATAGGAAATAAACATTTATCCCATCAAGCCCCCTCTCTTGTGGAATCATATCCCCCTATAACTCTAGTCCTTGTCCATCTAGCAACCAACAATGTATTTATTATTAATAATGATCAAAACATTACATTTCTTGGGAACAATGGCCTTTTAATAATTGTTTGGGCACTTTGGCCTCTCAACATTGTAAAAATACATTATTTAAAATGGGGGTTCAAAACCCGGGGTGTTACATCTCCTCCCCCTTATTTTGGCACTATCCTCAGTGCATATACAAAATAGAGATCAAAATATAAAAAATTATTCAAAAAGCTATGGGTACTCTGCTCGCATGGCATCTTCATGCTCCCAGGTAGCATATTCAGGACCATGGCAGGTCCACTGAACTTTTACTAGCTCTATAACTCAATTCTGGAGCATTTTGACCTTTCTGTCCAATACCTGCATTGGATGAACCTGAAAGTCTCCCTCTGCCTCTACTTGAATCATATGCCAATCAATAACATGGCTAGGATCATGTACATATTTCTTTAGTAAAGAGACATGAAATACATTATGCACATTCATGGAAGAAGACAATGCAATCATGTATGAAACTCGCCCTATTCTGTCCAATATTTCAAATGGAACACAATATCTGGCTGCGAACTTTGTACAACTACCCAATTTCAAGGATATTTTCTTGGGATTCACTTTCAAAAGTACATTCTACCATACTTTAAATTCTATAGTTGTCCTGTTCTTATTTTCATAAAATTTTTGTCTATCCTGAGCTGCCTTCAAATTCTACTTGATATTAACCATCTGGTCTTCCATATCCTTGAGCAACTCTGGCCCAAGTACCACTCTATCTGTTGGGTTGTCCCATCTCATTGGAGTATTTCATTTCCTACCATTCAAGGCTTCAAATGGGCTCATTATCAATGAATCTTGATACCCATTATTATATGCAAACTCAACCAAGTGTAAGTAATCTTCCCACTTAGATGGCTTATTCGTCACTTACATTCTCATCATATCTTCAATTACTCGTTTGACCCTCTCTTTTTTCCCATCTAACTGTGGATGGTATGTTGTGCTAAAGTTTATATTCATACCAAATCCTTTAAAAAATCCCCTCCAGAAATTGGAGGTAAACTTTGTATCTTTGTTCGAGACAATTCTTCTAGGTATCCCATGCAACCTAGCAATCTCCCTCATGTAAATTTCTGCAATATTAGCTGTTGTATGTGTTGTTTTTACAGGAACAAAATGAGCATCTTTTGTTAACTTGTCAACCACTACCATGATTGAATCATGTTTCCTTTCTGTCCTAGGTAATTTAGTTATGAAATCAATGGTTATCACCTCCCATTTCTTCTCTGGGATTGGTAATGGATGCAACAAACCTACTGGGTGGCTATGCTCAGCCTTCACCTTCTGACATTCCATACATCAAGTGATGTAATCAGAAACATCCTTTTTCATTCCCAGCCAAAAGAATTGGCTTCTTACTGCTATAATCGTTTTCTGGTAACCTGGATGTCTAGCATAAGGAACATCATGCATTTCCTTCAATACCAAATTCCTCAGTTCTCTGGAACTAGGAACATAGATTCTATTCTTATGCATGAGTAATCCATCTTCCTTTATCTCATACTCCTTTATTTTCAGTTGTACATCTCCTTGTTGTAAGATTTACTTTACCTGTAGGTAATGTCGATCTGTAACAAGATCATCTAAATTTTTTCTCTTCAAGTCTAGCGGATGCATACTGACAATAGTAGCATGCATGAGATGCACTCTTCTACTAAGTGCATCAACAAATTTATTCTCTTTTCCCTTGATATGCTTGATATCGAGGTCATATTCACTTAAAACTTCTAGCCATCTTGTTTTCCTAGCATTCAAGGTTGGTTGTTCAAAAAGATACTTCAGGCCAATGTGGTATGTCCTTAATTCAAATCTCTTCCCCATGAGAGAATGCCTCCATATATTCAAGGCGTGGGAAATGGTAGCAAGCTCCAAGTCATGTGTGGCATAGTTCCTCTCATGTTCCTTAAGCTTTCTGGACTCATAACCAATGACATGTCCATTTTGCGTGAGGTCTCCCCGAAGTCCTTCCTTACGTGCATCTGTACATACCACAAAACTTTAATTTGGATCAACAATCTTTAACACAGGTGCACTAGTAAGTAATTCCTTCAATAGATTAAAATTCTCTTTACACTTAGGTGTCCATTCAAATTTAGTTCCCTTATTTTGCAAAGAAGTGATGGGATGAGAAATCTTAGAGAACCCTAATATGAACCTTCTATAGTAACCAACTAATCCCATAAAATATATGACTTCTAACACATTTCTAGGTGTTGGACATCCTCTAATGGCTTCAATCTTTTGTGTATCTACTGCTATGCCCTGCTCTGAAATAATTTGTCCCAAGAAATGGATCTTCTTTTGTTAAAAATAACACTTACTCAACTTGGCATACAACTAATGTTCTCTCAACACTTGCAATACCAGTTTTAAGTAATGTTCATGCTCCTCTTCAGACTTAGAATAGACAAGTATGTCATCTAAGAACACTATCAAAAACTTATCCAAATAATTTATGAATATGCCATTCATTAAGAACATAAAGACAAAAGGTTCATTTGTCAATCCAAATGAAACCACTACAAATTCATAATGCCGATACCTGGTTCTAAAGGATGTCTTATGAATGTCTTCTTCCTTGATCCTTACCTAATGGTATCCTGACCTTAGGTCATTATTCGATAATATATTTTCTCCTCTTAGCTGATCAAAGAGGTCATCAATTCTAGGTAGAGGATACTTGTTCTTTATAGTATACTTATTCAGTTTTTGAAAGTCAATATACAACCTCAAGGTTCCATCCTTCCTTTTCAAAAAAAGTATTGGTGCTCCCCAAGGTGAAACACTTGGACATATGTACCCTTTCTTCAACAATTCCTCCAGCTGTATTTGTAATTCTTTTAACTCTGGTGTGCTCATTTTGTAATGTGTTTTTGACACCGAGGCATCTCCAGGCACTAAATCAATTGAGAAATCTATCTCCCTTCTTGGTGGAAACCCTAGTATTTCTTGGAATACATCTTCAAATTCCTATAGTACTGAAAAATATTCAAGGCTTGGCCCCTTTGTATTTTCTAAATCTTCCACATGAGCTGCATACAATTGACATCATTTTCTAAAACATCTCTTCAGTTATAAGGATGAAATCTGCCTTATAGAGATGGGTCTTGGAACTCCTTTCATAGTGTTCTAATTTCCATCTTCATCAAGACAGTTAAATGTCTTTCTATGACAATCTAGGACAACATGATGCTTGTCCAGCCAATCAATTCTAGTTAGAATCATAAGACCCCAATGGTAAAATATTTAGATCAACACTAGTATTTACACCATTAATACTTATGGAATAACTTCTGACCATATCATGGATTCTCCTTTTGGTTCCAGTGGCTAACTGAACCAAACTTGATTTTCCAAGATTACTTTTATCCAAATGTAATCTATCCACTATTTTAGGATCAATGTAATAATGACTTTCTCCTAAATAGATTAAAATAACAATAGGAAGATTTATGATCTTACCTTCCACCTCGATCATATTGGACTGGTACTCTTCTTCTTGGCCATATAAAGCTGCATAGATTCTTCCCATATCTTCGACTATTCTAGCCTCTTGGACGTTGTGCATAGTCTTCACTCTATCATTTCAGTGTGGGCAATCCTTGTACAGGTGATCTTCCTTGCATACCCAACATTGGATTGGTGGTCTTCCCCTTTTTTTCCAAGGAATCTTCTTTATTGGGTTCACCCTTAGCATATTGATCTTGATGAATTCCATTAGGCTCATTCCTATTGAATGGATGTTTGAATCCTTTCCTTCTCTGATCATAATTCTCCTTCTTCTTATCCTTCCAAGATTTTTGCAGGGATTCTCTTCCCTGTCCTTGCTCATACAGGTATTTGTCCTTCCCGATGGCCTCAGTCAAGGTCTTAGGCTCATCGTACCTAATATTTTCTTTATAAAAGGCTGGAATTCCACTTAGAAATATCTGTATTTTCACCTTCTCATCATCAATGAACTTGACATACTTTAAAAATCCCAAGAACTTCTTCTCATATTCTTCCATAGTCATGCTTCCCAGCTTGAGTTCAAATAACTCCTGCATTTTCTTGTCATATAAATTCTCTGAGAGGTACTCCTTTTGGATGTACTTCTTGAACTAATTCCAAGTGATCCTACTCTCATTAATATGCTCAACTTGCTTTAGTTGATCCCACCACATTGTAGCTTTCCCAGGTAAATGGTAGGTGGAAATCCTAGCTTTTAGGTTTGATGAATAGTTATGAAATTGAAAATACCTCCTGAGTCCAAGAAACCATGCTTCGACATCATTTTCCCTTTATTTTTCACCATCAAAGGAGGGTGGCTTAAGATTCCTCAGCTCTCCTTGCAAACTTTCCACTTCCTGTCTCCTTCTTTGGTTCCTAACAGGAGACACCTCTAGACTGCTTATGGAATCTTCCGATGCATAAAAATTTATTTCTGAGTAAGGAGGTGAGTGTTGTCTACGAGTTCTTATAGCACTTCTCGAATAACCATCTCTTCCATGATCATCTCTTCTTTCATGAAACCTACCTTCTTCCTCTTGTTTTGAGTTTGATCCTTCTTCGTTTGCCTCTGCAACTGATTTAAGCTCTGTAGCACTCGATCATTTATTTGAATTTTCTCTCTCATCAGTCTCTCATTGTCTACTTTGTAGCTTTGCACTTCTATTTTCGAGCTTCTTACAATTTCTATTTATTTTTCTTGCTCTCCTCTTCCCTTGCATCCATTGGACTTTGTCTCTGCATTACCAACTATTGGCATAGGGGCAGACCTAGGGTTCAATGCTACAACAACGCACCAACAAAACCCTAACTACCGATCCTTTCGGCAACACCTGCGAAGTAGATGAAGTATCACCCGAGGTAGAGGCAGGGGTGGTTGCAAGACTACAGTGTCTGTAACCTTAGCTGGGACACAAATATGTGATTGTAACACCTTGACAAATAACTTAGAAATATAGTTCATCAATGTTTAACCAATATCTACTTAGCAGGTAAATACCCTAATTAAAGAGCATCGTAGTATTCAACCAGATTTAGCATCTGGAAACACTTATCATGACGAAACAGATCAGATCTAGAAGATTCAAGAACTAAGCACATTCACACAGGTTAGATCCAACATTTACTCTCATTATTAAACATAAAGAAAAAACATATATACCTATCATTCATATATATCAAATAACTAAGCAAGTAAATACATAAACACATCAACACGTCGCACAAAGCATTCACAACACATGATGTATGTGGTTCACCCCCACCCTGGGGCTACTTCCACCAACTCTTCATATTCTTTATTATCTTTCTTCAATATTCTTACATGCATAGAGACTTCAGATCAACTTCGTAGAGGACATGAGATCTGTGCACTCTTTGATAGATCTTTCTTCCCCAAGCTGGGTTACAACACAAAGCCTACATACAGTCCCTTACAGCCACTTGCAGTCATCCTTGCAAACATACACAAATCACTTAAAACTGTTACTTGCACTCAACACCACTTACAACTGGCTTGTCATTCACACTTAGCCATTCATATCTCTATATTCTCACTACATCGCTTAGCATCTATTTATACATTACAAAATCAGGCCTAAACATGGGTAAACCCATGGTCCGACATCCCCATACCTGTTACATAATCCCAAATCCTAAAAATCCCTAAAAGGGGGCTGAGATCCCACGATCTCATCTTCGTCTTGCGATCTTCCTTTGACAGCCTATCGAAGTCCCAAAAATATTTCTAACATGACCAAGGATCCTCAAAACTTGGTCAAGGGCTAAAAGGCCCCCAACACTCACCTATGACTTGTCCCGAGTCACTCTGATCTGGATAATTCTACCTCAAAAGCCTCGAGCTTGGCTTGAGATTATTTGACCTATTATTGTTCCATGACCTCCTATTCAACAAACTCTTGAATAATATCTTCGTTGATAGGTCCCTCTAGGCATTGTTCTACTGCAGTGATGACTTGTTCTAGTTCTGCTCCTCGGCCTTCAATCTGTATGAATAGTTGGAAAGCCTCATCCTGTATAAGTTGGAGCCTCTGATTCACTTCCATGAATTTTATCTAAATGGTGTGGACCTGTTGTTGAGCAGTGTGCTGCTCTTGGGATCACTTCATTCTTTCAACAGCTGATAGGGGCTTCAATTGCGTCTGTATTGTTTCTACTTGATACTTCACCTCTTGGAGCTATGACTCTAGTGTCTTCAGATCTGGATTCTCAGTGAGTCGCTCATACGTCTAGGCACTGTGATCACTCAGTTGTTTACATTCCAAGGCGAGGTCCTTGATTCTTTCAACCGTGCCTTGAGCATTTGCTTCCCTTTGATCCCTCACATCTTGTAGAGTGTCGGGCACTGTGTGGAGCTCTAAGTATTCTATTCTTTGTTGTAGCTGTTGGATATCTTCTATGAGATGGTCTACTTGATGAGAAACTCGATCTTCTGCCTTTGGCTCTAAGCCCTTCACAGAGTGAAGTGCTTTGTTGACTGTTTCTTTCACTTCGAGTTTCTTTGTGAGAAACTGTTCTTTTTCTTGCTGAATCTGTGCTTTCTCCTCTTCAAAATTTGTCTGGAGAGAAACCTTCTCCTGCTCTACAACTCGGTGTTGTTCTACTATTAATTCTTGCACTTTCTTCAAGGTTTGGGTGTCTTGTTCTATTTCTTCTTGTGTGCGAAAAAGGTGATCTTTGGTCGCATCAGCTAGTCATCGGAGTTGGGTTGGCTCATCTCCCAACTATGGTTCTCCCGATGGCAGGGGCGCAGTCAACACTGCACGAATGGACTGAAGGGCCTGCTGTACCCCTTGGAGTTCGACCTCAATTATGTCGTACATATCCTCCTTCTTGGCTTCTTGTTTCTGCAAAATTTCCCATGAGGCGTCGTTTACAGCTGCGATGATGAAGTCAAAATCATTGACAATGAGCACAGTCTGCATCTTGGTCAAAGTGGCTCTTTATTTCTTTGGGGAAGAGGGTTTCTTGGGAGAAAACTTCCTCTTATTCAAGGGATCAACCTCATCTCTAGGAAGTGTTACTTCTCCTTGCTTCTTCTCATATTATTCGCCATTTATTTCTTCTACTTCATCATCACCCCCTCGGTTAGGTGATACTGAAGCAATATTCTCTAATGAGCTTCTTAAGTCTTGGAATTCTTTAGTCTTCTTCCTTCTACTAGGTCCAGGTGTGTCATGTTGCTTGTGAGCAGCCTCCGAGCTGTCAAGTTTGGGGTCAGACATCTCTGCAGGGTCAGTGGGGATAAGGAGTTCTGCTGACCAGTCCTTGGTGATCTCCTCGAGGTCCTCTTTCATGAGCTTGTAGTACGAATGAATCTCTTCCTTATGTTCATCTTGTCGCACAATAATATAGATGAAGTGTAGATCTGCGTGAAACTTCATGAGGGGTCTGAACCATCGTAGGGTGTTCAGTGTCATGCGAGGTTTAACTTCGATGGCTCTCTTTAGCTGGAGATAATATGTGTGAAAAATTGCATTTGACTGCCACTGTTTTCCCATTTCGCTCAAGTACCAGAGTGTGGTGAACTTCACAGCAAGTGGCTTGAATGGTTCAAAGTCCGGGAAGTTCACACCTTCGGGCATCTCCCAAGCAATAAACGCGATGACGATCAGGAGCCAGCTAAAGTGGAACTCATAGCTCTGATCCTTTACTTTGTGACAGTCCAATTCCAACTGATTAACTAGGTACTTCACCCAATTCATCTGTAGGCCTTCTACACATTTCCCTGTGAGGTCAACGACAAAGCCTGTGACCTGCGTGGTTCTGTTCTTTCTCACAAGCTTTCCTGCGATTAATTGGCATGGTAGGCACACTGTGCCATTCTGGATGGAAGCTACCTTGTAGCCTCACATCCCCTTCTCAACATTGTCATAGGTATTCTTGATCTTCTATGCTAACGCGCGATCTGTGGATTTTCCTAGATAAAAGTCCTGTGGGTTGGGTCCTTGCATACTCAATATGGTGATCCTATGGATCAGCATCAGATCGACTGTGATATGACAGTCTAGCTATAAGTAGCCTCCATGGTAACATTAAAGTAGGATCTTGACACATTCGTTAACCTCCTAATTCCTTCCAAAGTGTTGTATTTTCATTGCATTCAACAGGGTGGACTGCGCGAGGTTCATCTTCCATGGCTGGTGGATTATTTTTGAGTTTTTCCCCTTCGTCCTGGTCAAGTATTTATACGAGGCTAGCATACTATGGTTCTTGTGGTCTCCTAAGTTGAAGTCATTGAAATTCAACATTGTGATCTTGTCCTGTTGTGCTTGAACTGCATGTATCCCTTTTAGGAGGTATGCAGTAACCATGGTGTACTCAAAATCTCTCGGCACACTATCACGACTCACCGCATCGGCCATAGGTGGGATGTAGTCAAGCAGTATGTTCAGGATCAGCTTCGCATTTGCTAGGTAATCTCTTTTCTTGGTTCTCTTTTTTGTGACGACTCGGGATGGCCCAGATCCATGAGCAGTCGATGGAGAGGCTTTCACTCCTATTGTTGATGACACTTGAATACTTGCAAACATTACTTTCTCAGCCATGAGATCAATGAGAAAGTCTTCAATGATTTTATCAATTGCGCTAAGCTCGTACGAGATACATGCTTAGATCGAGTGAGTGCGCAAAATAATAGGACTGATGTCGATCTTACTAATCACGATGCGGTAGCAATGATTTCTCTCTGATACAATTCACATAAGTGTTCTCGGTGCAACAGTCGACAGAATAAGTAGGCAACAACGTAACTGATCTCTCCAATGGGAGAGAAGCCTTCATTAATTCAGTTCTTCCTGTTCTGGCGCAGTCCCAATGGTCTGATGGTGAGATTTCTGACCATAAATGTCATTCTAACTGTTCATGGTGTCGGTCTAATGGTTATATTGTTCCCAATGGCTATATTGCTTCGCCATGGTGAAGTGCCATGTGACGTTGTTCTGAATCCCGACAAAGTTCCAGTTTTGAAAATTTTCCTCCTGTGAAGTTCCCTCTGGAACCTTCTGTAACTTTTCGATATTTTCTTTCTTCTTGTTGAGATTTCTAGCCTTCTTTCTGGTGAGCTTCATCTAGTTATTCCTCTTTCCATTCTAATTCTTGTCTTCTTTTGGCATAGTAACTTTGCGCTACTGATATTCCTTCGTAGGGTTCACGGGTAACACTTCTTCTCTATCTGGGGTAGATGCTCTACTCTCCTCTACAGATAGGTGTCTCAAGTCCTCATG
>JASDQU010440271.1:65309-94476 GCA_032191745.1 Picea mariana | reverse complement strand
TCTTCTGTAAAAGTTCCATGGGTACTCATAGATATCTTGGTAAGTCTTCCACATAGGGTTATCAACTTTCCTCTAAATAATCCTATTCTTCCCAATGAAGGAATCATAGCAGGATTTTCTATAGCTTCCCAAGTTCTTTCTGTCATGACATTCACCTGTGTTTCTTCATCCAAAACTAAGTCAATGTCAAAGTATTCTATTATTACTTCTATTTTCTCTTTCTCTTTTAATATCTCTGATAGATTAGTATCTTGATGGTCATTTAGGGTTACTTTCATCTGTAATAGTACAGTCTCTGATTCCTTCTGGGGTTCTGCCAAGGTCTCATTTTCTTGACCTTTCTTAGGGTCTACTTGTTCCATATTCATTCTTTCAATCTTAGAAATCATTCTAGGGAAATCCAAAACTTCATGGTCCATGGATTTACAACAAAGACAAATAGGTCTTCTACTAGGAAATTCCTTAGAAAGATGACCCGGTCTTCTGCAACTATAAATAAGGGTTAATCCTCTCTTTCTCTTAAATGATCCTTAGCCTTTCCTGTACTACACACTAGGATCATAGTATTTAACCTGCAAAAAATTGTTTCTAGGATCCTGCATTCATTTGTTTGTCCAAACAGTATTTCTATGCTTAGGTATAACATATCTTTCACTATTCCTATCATATCTACTCAAATCAAACCTTCTTTCATCTAGCTATGCCCTACGTTTCAATCTAGGACAAAATTTATCAAACATACCTAGATCCATACTTTTGAAACACAAATTTCCACTTATCTTACCTTTAAAAAAGCACAAAGCTTCCAGATCTTACTTCTTCTCTTTAGATCAAACTTCTTTTCTTAGCACAGAGCTTCACAGATTAAGTAGAATGTTGTGCACTAGGGAAACAAATCTACGCACAGAGCTTTCATAGTTTCATGTCAGATATTCACATAGAGATTTTTTTTTCTCAGTTCCCAGCAATAAAAGTTTCATATCCCGACAACGGAACCATTTGTTGGCACAGGGGCATACCCAGGGTTCAATGCTACAACAAAGCACCAACAAAACCCTAACTACCGGCCCTTTCGACAACACCTACGAATCATATGAAGTCTCACCCAAGGTAGAGGCAGGGATGGTTGCAGAACTCTAGTTTCTAAAACCTTAGCTGGGACATAGATCTGTGATTGTAACACCTTGACAAATCACTTAGCAATATAGTTCATCAATGCTTAACCAATATCTACTTTGTGGGTAAATACCCTAATTACAGAGCATCATAGTAGTCAACCAGATCTAGCATATAGAAGCACTTAGCATGACGAAACATATCAGATCTAGCATATTCAATCACTAAGCACATTCACACAGTTCATATCCAACATTTAATCTCATTATTAAGCACAAAGCAACAACAGATCTACCTATCATTCATCTATATCAAAGGACTAAGCAAGTAAATACATAAACACATCAACACATTGCACAAAGCATTCACAACACAGGATGTACATGGTTCACCGCCACCCTGGGGCTACATCCACCAACTCTTCATCTTCTTTATTATCTTTCTTCAATCTTCTTACATGCACAGAGCCTTCGGATCAACTTTGCAGAGGACAAGATATCTGCACACTCTTCTCTAGATCCTCCTTCCCCAAGCTAGGTTATAGTACAAAGCCTACATATAGTCCCTTACAACCACTTGTACTTAGCCTTGCAAACATACACAAATCACTTAAAACTGTTACTTGCACTCAACACCACTTACAACTGTCTTGTCATTCGTACTTAGCCATTCATATCTCTACATGCTCACTACATCGCCTAGAATCTATTTATACATTAAAAAATCAGGCCTAAACATGGGTAAACCCATGGGCCAAAATCCCCATACCCATTACATAATCCCAGGCCCTAAAAATCCCTAAAAGGGGGTCGAGATCCCACAATCTCTTCTTTGTCTTGCGCTCCGCCTTCAACAGCCTATCGAAGTCCCAAAAATAGGTCTAACATGACCAAGGATCCTCAAAACTTGGTCAAGGGCCAACACCAACTCTGGTATTCTGGCCTTTAGACTCCTTATCATGTCTAGAGGCTCCCTCACCTTCTTGCATTTCCTGAATACACATTCTAAGATGATGTGTTTAAACCCCTTGATTCTACAAAATGTGCAAGCAACCATTTTTTTAGAATTAAGCATATGATAAACAAAATTTGCCAAACCATGTTACAGGTCCCTTTTATTCTCAATTCATGAATAAAATATATGTATCAATATGCACTATATAACACTTCCATGTTATCACTTAGCTGATACATAATTTAATTATGCACAAGCACTCCCTTCAAACCACTTCCCCAGTTGACCATGGCTCAAAACTGTGGCCAAATCCTTTCTGGTGCTTCGCAACTTTAGAACCTTCAGCCAGGCCTAGATCAACGATCCTCATTCTCATTCATGATCAACGATTGAGATCCACTTTGGGACTCTGCACTTTGGGAGTTTGGCACTTTGGACCTCCGCTTTCCCCCGAAGTCCTCTATACCCGAAGTTCTAGATCAGGTGCCATGTATCCACCTCAAATCAATGGCTCTAGTCCACTTCGGGACTTCCTTCAGAAGTCTCAACTTCCCCCACTTGCTTCCTCCTATAATGTTTCCACCTAGAGTTCACGATCTCTCGACATGTGTCCTCCTACAGATTGACTACTATGAATCGCTTTGGCTCTTTAGGATTTGGGAGTTTCAAACTCTCTGCCTTCACTTTATCCCAGAGTTCTTTCACCCAAAGTCAACGATTCATCGATGCGTGTCTCTCATAGATCAATGACTATGAATTGCTTCAACTCTTTGGGCTTCAGGTGTTTCAAACTCTCTGCCTTCACTTTCTCCCGGAGTGCTTTCACCTGAAGTCGATGATCTGTTAACGCGTGTCTCTCAAATATCAACAACTATGAATCGCTTCAGATCTTTGGGCTTTGAGAGTTTCCATACTAGCACACTCCAATTATCCCAAACTCTGAATTCCCAAATTGGCCAATCTGTCGACGTGTGTATCCCTTATCGGGCGGTCCATGTTAACTTAGGACTTCGAGACTTAGGGTAGTTCTTTCCCTAGTGCTTTTCTCTGCAAAAAATTCCTGAGTATTAAGTATTTGAAGTGAGATATCTAGCACCGTGTGTCCTTTTTGATGGACGATCTAGATGAGATCAACTGACATGTGTCCCCTTCTTGAATATCAATGACCACAAGTGATTGCGGAGACTCAACTCGCTCACTCTTTAATTTCCTTGACAATCTACTCAAAAAGAATATTATTGTCCATAGTGGGATCGATATCCACCGTTGATCTATTGATCTAGCGATATCAATGATCCTGAGCGATTGCGGGCTTAGAATTTGCAGAAAATTTAATTTTCTTCCTGATCCCCGCAATGCCTCCCCACCATCAATTTCTCTCTAATGAGATCTGGCGATTGTGACTTAACCCTTGCTTTTCCTTCATCAGATGATCCTTGTTCACCTTCCCTTCGATCTAATGATACCAGATCTCTCTTGATCCCACAGTGGAGATCGCTCTCGAATTCGAAAGGGATGGTCACGATCCTTTGAGCCCTTACAAAGGATCTATGACGTTCTATATCCTGCGTATATTATGCAATGCCATTCCTCCTGATCTTTTCAACTTCATGGTCAGAATTCAATCTCAACCACGAGACTCTGACCAATAGACCTGGTCCATACCGGCCCAATGTTTCAACTAGAAGCTCTGATAACAATCGATAACATCCCCGACCACCCATAGGCCGGGATACGCTACATTGAAGCCCACCCTTTGACTTTTTTCTCTTACCGATACCTTTTTAAATTAACAAGGATGCATAAAAGAAAATATATAACGACATGCACAACAATAACCAACAAGAATACATATTCTGAGATTCAATTAAACGATAAATAAATACACAGTGAAATACATTCATATACATATAAATAATACCATAATAGAGAGCACTTATCTTTATAAAATATGACACCAACTATTTGGAGACCAAGGCCATTCCACCCAACCGTAGACACTACTGCTTCAAATCTCAACAATAGTGTCACCCCTGATCCAAGGATATGAATCCATAAGGACGGTTCTAGAGTGTTACTTGGCTTCCAAAACTAGTCAACACTCAATCTCTCATAGGCTTTCCCAACACTCACAACAATCCAAGCACCTAGCTCTCTTCTACCCACCCTGCACCACCCAAGAGAATGGACCTCCACCCTTCTCTTCTAGGAAGTCCCTCAGACAGTCCTTCTCCTTACAGGGCTCCAATGAAATTGGTATAGAATCTCCGTGCTGGAACTCTTAGGACTCGCAGCTGTGAATAAATATGGACACACGCCAACACATGTCAGACATGCAGGCCTCAAGTCATGGATGGATTACACTAGCGACCTCTAAAGCCAAGGATACCATGGTTTCTCTTCAACAGTTCATTTTCCTTTCCCAAGCCAAGACATGGATGAGGATGGATCAACAAGTGATAGGAAAGGAGGGGATGAATGAACAAGTGGGTGAATGAATGCATGAGGGAAAGAATGGAATGAAAGAATAAGTGAAGGAGAGAATGATCCAAGCCCCCAATTAGACCAGGGACGAGTTTAAGTATTTTCATGGGAAATCAAGAACCTCCTAGCCTCCCCCAAGAAGCTCACATAACTGATCCACTCCTTTAGGTAAAAGGGTAATTAAAAATATGAAATAAACATTTATCCCCTCAAGCCCCCTCTCTTGTGGAATCATATCCCCCTATAACTCTAGTCGTTGTTCGTCTAGCAGCCAACGATGTAATTATTATTAATAATGATCAAAACATTACATTTCTTGGGCACACTGGCTTTTTAATAATTGTTTGGGCACTCTGGACTCTCATCATTGTAACAATACATTATTTAAAATGGGGGTTCAAAACTTGGGGTGTTACACTGGGTCATGACACTTAAAACTTTCATACTCTAATACCAATTTGTATTGTTCCTGACCACCTAGGTCGGGAAGCACCACCTCATAACCAAACTGACCAAGTTTTGATACAGATCTATAACACACCCCAGTCTTAAGCCACTGGGCTATGCATGCTCTGTTTGAGATCATAAAAATATATATCTAATGCAAATTTAAAAAGACATAAACATTATGCTACAATATAGATTAATGCGAAAATAACAATAATCCTACACATGCAACATATACAGGAAATACTCATAACATTATAACACATGTACAAGATAAACAACATACAATTAACATATAATTGGTACTTATGTTTTTATGAAAGCCACCGACTGCATGCAGAACTTTCACAAACCTCCCAGCCTTCAACCATGCTACTCCAGGCTATCAATAGTGGGTCACCCCCGAGCTGGGACTAAAATCCACCGAGGGTAAAGGAAATCCTAGGATAGTGTTGGTTACTTACGCTCTTGGTACCATTCTGATGATGAGCCAGGTTCATATCTATTATGGTGTTGTTACTATAGGTTTAGGTTCAAACCCAATATTGAAATGTATTTTCCCAATCTGGGAATTCTAGTATCAATTTTGTTACCATTTTCTCTTTTAGAGTGTCTAACCCTCTTTGACAGTCCTCATTCCACTGAAATTTACTATCTTTCTTCAACAATTTCTCCATCGATGATTGATCTGTGCATACCCTTTTATGAATTTCCTGTAGTATCCTGTGTGTCCCAATGTTTCTCTCAACTGACATACTAATTTTGGTGGTGGTAAATTGACAATGACTCCAATATTAGAAGGATCCACCAATAACCCTTATTTACAGACTATATGTCCCAAAAATATTCCAAAAGGTGTCCCAAAAATGCACTTCTTGATATTCAATGATATCTGAAACTGCCTACATATTTCCAACATCAGCCTTAACACCTCTATATTGTCTTTCAACATACTGTAGACTATCCAATCATCCAAATATACTTCTAAAAACTGATGGATGAATTCTTTCAATGCAACTATGACTACTCTTGAGAATATTGTTGGGACATTCTTCAGTCCAAAAGACAGGACTATGTACTAGTAGGATCCCCATTTTGTGGCAAAAGTGGTCTTGTACATGTCTTCTCGGGCTATCTTAATATGATGGTAGCCTAAGAATCCATTTGTGAATGAGTATGATTTTTGGCCTCCTACATTCTCTAATAACTCATCTGTGAAAGTGGTAGGAAAAAGTCATGTAGGAAAGAATCATTCATCTTTATCAGATCGACACATATACTTATGCCTCCTTGCTTTTCTTCTGGACTACCATAGGGATTATCCATTCTGATTCTTCTACTAGTTCTATGATTCCAGTTTCCAACATTATATAATTTTTGCTTTGAATTTATGATTATAGATTGGGTTTAGTCTATATAGTCTCTGTCTAACTGATCTAGCCTCAGGTTTGAGAGGTATATTTATCTCTCCTATCTCTCTTGATATGCCTTTCATCTCTGGAAAGGTTGTTGGGAACATGTCACTGTACTCGCACAGTAACTCTGTTATTCCTTCTACTATTTGTTCATCCCAATAATCTTCGATACTGGCCATTTTGGGATTATCATTTGTCCCAATATTTACTTTCTTCACCTTGATTGGCACGAAAAATACTTTTGATGCCAGAGATGGACCTTCCACCTCTCTTTCTCCTTCAATTTTTGTAATTTGAATGTTACATGGGTCATGTTCATCTGGTGCTTCTTCCTGCACATGGTAGCATGACAATAGTTATTTCACTGTCTGTATATTCTGTTGTTGGTACTCTTTATAAGTTCAACCTCTGTTTTTTGAATGAATATTACCCCTTTGATTTGTTTGAGTGTTGAATCCATGTTGGGGTTTTCATGTTCAAATGAGAAAGTGACTATAAAATCCTGCTGTAATGTTGTCCATTTTGCAGTGCCTATGCACAATTCCTCATCTACATACCAGTTTGATGGAATTCCTTCCAATGTGTGAATAAAGTGACAAGGTGATTCTTTTGGTGGTTTCATTTTCCATAGTGTTCTGCACTTCTCCAAGTGTTCTGCTGGTGTCCCCTGTCCATCATATCTCTGCATTTTATTGCTTCCTTGTTCCATGCCAAATCTGATGCACAGTAATAGCTTACATTGGTACCAGTCCTTGACTGTCTCTTTGTGTGCACCCCACCATATTGCATGTGTCTCCTTGAGTGCTATGTCCAAGGACAATATCCTATGATTCTCTAACACTTCATTTTCATATTTGTTTAGGAATTCTTATAAGGCATTCACCCCATGAAAACTAGGAGGTTCTCTTATCTCTGTACCTACCCATCTTACTACACAGTCTATTCTTGCGCACCTTCTTGTGGATACTTCATGTAATCTCTGCTGCCAATTATCCAACTCTGTATCTGAGTCTAAAGTGAATGATGTGATGCTTCTCCAACTGAGTACCCCATCTACAGATGTATTCACATAATATTCTTCTCTCATAGTGGTTTTGTATAACTAGTTGATTTCCTCTAGGTCTAAGCAAGTGGGTTCTACAAACCTTTGTCCTTCTGATGGTCTAGTGGCGCAACAAATTTGTACTCTCCCGACTTGAATGTCATCTTCCTTGTCTTCAAATTAATTATGTCCTAGTTTTCAAATTCCCAATCCAAGCCAAGCAATGTTGGGTAAGGTGTTGTGCCATCCACTATTTCTATTACTTCAAAATAGGCTTTCTTGTGCACTCCATCTAGATCTACTATCACATCCTTTAGCCTTCCAATTGGTAGAACCCTATGTTTATTTTCTAGTTTCAGCTGAACAAGTGAATATCCTAATGTGGTCTCTCCCATACATTTTCATGTCTTCTTGGGTAGCACATTTACTTTAGAGCCTAAATCTAGTACAATATCCCCCATGTTGAAATCTCCAATGTTGGCATTCAGTCTGAATTCTCTACTTGTCCTCCTCTTTGTATGCAAGTGATGAACTGTTTTCTGATCTAGCTTTCCCTTTACGTTTATGTTACATCTTTCTAACATATTTTGTAATACTTTAACAGATGATGGATCATTTAGTAGTTTGACACAAGATTGCAGAAAATCCTTTACGGTACTTACTTTTCCTAGGGGTTGTGCTTTATTAGTGTGATCCAATGATGAAGGAATCTCATATATTGGTATATCTTGAGAATGTTGTTTAGTTAATGTAGATGCAATGTCTGTCTTGGATAATTCTTGTCTGGATTGCTTGAATATCTCCTTTTCATTATTTGCATCAAACTTCTTCTGTGGTTCGACATTCTTCTTCACCCACTCGTGTTGTGTTGGATCTTATCTTACTACATCATCTCTTGTTTTATCTCCTCCACGCGTAACTATGTTGATATTTATTCCATCATCCCTTGCTTCTGTAGAAATCCATTGAAAATTTTAATTGTTATGATTCCTGTTTTCCTGGATCTTCCCCAATAGTGTCGGAGAGTCTTCTGTGTCATGATCTGATGCACAAGAATACATACATGTTGCAGATGGAAGTGGAATCTCTCTTTCATAGTGTCTTAGTTGCTGACAATTATGACATACCACCGGTCCTCTACCTCTTCCAAATCCTCCTCTACCTCATCCTCCACCTATGTATCCAACTCGATCTTCTCGCGGTGAGTTGTACTGAGGAATCAGATTGTACTGCACAGGATTATACTGTGGTTGTGTGGTATCGTACTGTGATTGCACAGTGTTATATGGGGCTGGTACTTGGTTAAACTATGGTGTAGCTTTCCCCGTCATAATTTCTTCCTACACTCTATATGTTTCTGATGTTCTTTCCTTCGTCATCTCCATTGTCTTACAATCTTTGTCATCATT
The DNA here is from genome assembly GCA_032191745.1 of Picea mariana. Taxonomy (NCBI): domain Eukaryota; kingdom Viridiplantae; phylum Streptophyta; class Pinopsida; order Pinales; family Pinaceae; genus Picea; species Picea mariana. The sequence continues at coordinate 85,609 of JASDQU010440271.1, read as the reverse complement.
GCATACTGACTTGCAAAGGTTGCAATATGAACTCTTAGGCACTGTCTGGTATATCTGCATCATCGGACAATGATATGGATCATGCCCCTGTGTCTTATAGATCTCACACCATAGTCCTCCTATTGGAAAAGGGTTTGGAAGTTCTGTTGGGCATTCATTCTTGTGGTGTCCTTCTGTCCTACATGTGGTACACCAAACAACTTCTCTTTTTTCCTTACTCTTGTTCTGGTTTAATTGAAATGTTAGATTCTTTAGGTCCTCCTTCAACTCCTCTACTGTTGGATCTGTCTTCTTTTATTCATTCTCTTCTAGTTACAAGGTTGCCTGTAGAGCCTCTTCCTGAGTTTGAAACTTATATTGTCTCAAAGGTTATTTAAAGCATGGTAGCAGAGAATTCACAAATAGGTGTCTATGTTGCATATATTTCATGACATACTTCAACTTTACCTTCAATCATTTGAATCTTTGGCCAATCTTCCAGACATATTCCCCTAGTTTTTGTTTGATCTTTATCATCTCATTCATGTACTGATCCTCTGAGCTAGGCTTCTGGAATTCATTTATCAACAACTTTTTGATATCCACAATTGTTCTGGTTGTTCCTGGTGGAGTGTTTATAGCTAATCTCATGTACCGATCTAGTGCATAGTCTCTTAGTGTAATAGCTAACTACACAAGTTTTGTATCCTCATCTGTGATCTGCTTTGCTTCCCAGATCTTCTCATAGATGAACAAGTTCTTCTCAGGGTCCTTCGATGCGTCTCCATTGAATTCTGGTAACCTGATGGTGGGATCATGTTCTGCCATACTGAATGTTGAAATACTACCTCCACACGTTGTAGATCGTTGACTAATGCTTCCTGAACTGGCTCCCCTGGTTGTTGCTCCCTGTGTAGATGTAGTTCCTATTGTGTTTCTTCCACTGAAATTGGGTTGTCTAAATGGTTGTTGGGATCATATTTTTATTGTTTTTTTGTGATGGTTGAATCCTTTTTGCATCAATATTATATATGTTATTGACCATTTTGAAGGATTTTTCCAAGTATTTTGTATCAATTCATCATGGATTTATAACAGGTATGTGCAATCACTATTTTGCAATGGTTTTGAGTGAAATTCAGTTCGATTTAATGATTATGAGGATCTAATGTGCAATCTGTGTGTAACAGGGTGAATTCGCAGTCGGATCCTCCATCCAGTAGCTTGTTCAACAATACTCCATCAAGCACCCCACCCGGTACGTGATCCGATACTCCATCTGACACGCACTCCAACACTTGGAGCGCAGGTGAGTTGGCGGTTGGTGTATTGGAAACTTGTGATGAGAGAATCAATGACGTGGGTTTTGTGCCCCCTTGTGGCCTCTAGCTACAGAGCTCATGACATCTTAGATTAGGCGGTTATATTAATCGCTAAGTGGCTCATCCAATTTCTAGAAGCCAAAGCTGTTAGAGCGTATTTAATGGAAGTTTCCATTTTTAGAGGAGGTCGACCTCTCAAACTATAATCACTATAAATACCACCAGTAGTGGCTAGACCACAAGACAAAATTTTTAAGAAGACATTCCATTGTGTAATTGAGACATCTCCGCAAACTTATGTTCAAACTACGTTTTTAAAGTTAATGACAGAATTGTGTTGATTTGAGCTTGTGATTTGCTGTTGAGAAGTAGCCATGACCTATTGGGGGGCCCACCAGTGGTCTGGGTGAATAATTAGATAGATAGATCATGTGTTTCATTTGTGTTTTTATAATTCATTTCATATCTCTGTTATATGTATTTTGTAGTTTTAAATACTGTATTTTTTGTTTATAATTTAATTGTCTAATTTCTCTTTTGCAGGTTGCTTATAGAAGATAGTTATTTGTCATTCTATATCTCTTAGTTCTTAACATTTGGCTTGAAAGATACTAACTTAGATGGTGTGTTAAAGTGTTAAATTGATTTCTGCAAGTTAAAACAAGGTAGTATTTAGAATAGAGGATTAGTTTAGACATAGTTTCTTTTGCAAGTTTCGATGGATAAATAGTTGCAAGTTTTATTAGTTGATTTGATTCTCAGTTCAAGTTATGTTTTCATAGATATATTTTGTATATCAATCTTGTTTTAGTATGATAGGATAGAAGTAGATTTTGGATTATGTTTGTACAAGCATTTTAGTTTGACATTTGAATTTTAAATGATAGGATTAATCTAGTTTAATTTATGAAATCTTAGTTCTAGATTTGAATTGCAATTTTAATTAGAAGTTTGAATTTGAATTAAGATTTTTATTCATAAATTTATAATCTTGTAAATTTACTTGAGTTAGCATAAGAGTGTGTTTAAATTAGTATCAGAGTGTTTTTTTATCATCGATGATTGATGCATGAAATTTAGAGATCACATGTATTTTCAGGATATTTAATGTTTCTTCTATGATGGCAAGGATTTCATTAGATTGCTTGATTCACACTTTTCATTTCTCTGTAGAATTCAACATTGAATTTATCTCTCTTGAGCTATCATGAATAATCAGAGGTCATTGTGATGTTATTAGGCACCAAAGACATAATCATCATCTTTGAACTTCCTGTTATTGCAAATTAAGAATAGTTTTGATTAATTTCTAAATAAAGTCATGATGCTCTTGATTAAGTAGGTTAAGATTTATCCTTTGAAAAATAGAAATGATTATGAGTTTTGTTTTAAGAATAGAGTTTACTTGCTGAATAGTTTTGATAGGTTAGTTGTTTGATTGCTTACTTGCTTAAAGATATAAGATCAAAGTAATTTACTTGCTATTGCTCATTACATTGAATAGATTAACTTGTTCAAAGTAGGGTTTGATTTTATTCTTTAGGAATAATCCATCGATTCATTGATTGAAGCTACTTAGGGTAAATAGTTCAAGTTCATTAATAGGATTTGCTAATTAATAAAGGTGAAAGAGTCATTTCTTAAGTAGATTAACCCTTAGATAGATCATCTCCTTAGATAGACAATACTTCCTCTAGCTTTTCTTCCTTAGCACATACAATGCTACAACTCTAAGTTTACTTACCCTAGGTTGACAATTTAATTGAGGGATTTAGTGCATATAGAACACCCATAATTTTTGGCACCGTTGTTGGGGAGTTGTCTTAATGTAAGATAAGAGGGGCATACCTAGCAACCACTATGACATCCATCCTATTTCTAGGAGGGTTAGCGCCTGCCATTGGATTATGAACTCTAGGAGAACAAGGAGGAGATGGAGATTTGACTGTGTGAAACTTAGGAGAAAAATGAATGTAGGAAGGAGGGATTTCAATTTTCACAGCAGGAGGTTGAGTCTTGGAAGAAGATGGTATAGGATGCAAGGGAGATGAGGTTTCCTCCCCTTTGGTCACATAAATTTTGATAGGAGGAGGAGTAGCAAAACCCAAGGTAGGAAAATATTCAAGAATCTCAAGTCTGAACCACTTTACAATATCAGGAGAGGAAAGTATTTCAAAACTTTCTTCTTTCAATTCTGGGTTAAAAGAGGATTATTTGGTAGGAAAACTTTCAAAATCCAAATTTATAGAAACTTCAGCAGAAGGTAAAGGACGGATAGTACTTGATATAGCAACTGGTGTATTAAGAATGGAATCAGACAACTAACTAGAAGTACCTGATACAACAACAGAAAATCTCTCTTGAGAAGCTTTTCCCTTCTTGATTATATTCTATGGGTCAGCTTCAGGTGTAGACAAAGGTAATTGTGGAGTTGACCTCGTATGTTTGCCTTTGGAAGCCACAGATGAAACAATGGAGTCGCTAGGTGAAAGATGCAATCTTCAATGTAATGAATTCTAATGCACCTTCATAATCCGTATGCTTTGTCATTCAATCCCAGGGAAATGTCCTCAATTCGTTCCTCGGCAACAACACCAAGAATGTTAGCACTGAGAATCACCCTCATATTGAAAACATGATAATCCCAGTACCCATTAAAGTATATGTAAATGTAAATGAGTGTTTAAAGGTCAAATGGACAAGACTCAGAATAATAATGTTCTAACTCAGAAATTTGGGCTAGCATGCACAAGAAAATGAGGTCTTGATTAGCTTCAATCAGTGAATGTGAGTAAAAGTGAATAGGAGGAAGACTTAGTGAAGGAGGTGTAAAGGTCTTCTATTGACATTAGGTCTTCAAGCAACCCAAGGAGGAAAAACTCAAACACAAGATCTTTTTGAATTCAAATTTTAAAGAACACTGAAGAACATCAGAGAAGTATTATAATCAAACATTCATCATAACACAACCATAACAATATCATGTGGATCATCCAATCATGAAAAATTCAGCATAAGAGGAAACAAGATGAAATAAGAGAAACTGACTTTTACTAATAAAAAATTCTAAAGTCTAGTACATAACCAGAGAACCAGTCAACTTAGTCAAAAATATTACAATAAGGGAGCCCAACTCAACCATTTGAACCCCCTTTAATCATTTGGAATATGTCTTTATAACAAAAAGGAAAGGAAACAACTAGAGGTGCGAGTTGGCCTTCCTCCCATAGGATTCTCCAAAACAATTATCAATCTAACACCTGTAATAACAGATATTTAACAAACTTCTACAAGAAAGGAATCATGTTGGCAACCAATTCAACAAGAATTAAATGACATTGTCTCCCTTGTGTCTCATTCCTTTCCATTTCCAAGTGTCCTCCAGGGGTTGTATGTTGTCACCATGCTTCCACCTGTGATCTTCTTTCCTCTCCACATCGTCAACCACCCAAAAAAGTGATGAATTTGAATCCTTTGATTGTAGGTGCCAGTTTGTAGCACCATTCAGTAGCGCATTGGGTAGCTAGTTCTGTAGCATAATTTGCAAAATAACTCTGCACATTTCGTGGCTCCTTCTCCTAAAAAGGCCTACAGTTTCCATAGCGTTGATCCTATGTAATCACTATGTGCAATTCTTTAGCATCCCTTCCAAATTAGCCTCTGTGGATTCGGTAGCGCCACACTTCAAATAGCCTCTACGGATTCGGTAGCACCACACTTTAAATGGCCTCTGCAGAATTGGTAGCACCATTCATCAAAAAACTTTGTGGATTTGGTAGCGCCATCTGTCAACTATTCCTGCAGATTTGGTAGTGCCATTGCTAAGTTGATCTAAGAGATTTGGTAGTGTTCTGCAGAAACGGTAGCATCACTATGTAATTTGGCTAGGAGATTTCATAGCATATTAGGTAGAAAAATTGCAAAACATGCTATATAAACGATTCCATAGTTCCATGGCACTATGGAATGTCTGTTCTTTTTCTGTGTGATGAGAGAAATCCTTCAAAAGAAAAAAAAAATTAGTTGATGGGTTAAGAGTCTATATATGCCTGTATAGGTGGAAAAAAATATACTTCCTTGATCACTTTACTCTTACAAAAAGAGAACACCCACAAAAATGAAGCTTGTATCCCCCAACTATTTCACCAACCTAACACTCCTCCTTGTTGCAGGAGAGCTTTCCTCTTTCATAGAAGTATGTTTTTATTTTGCAGGGATATTCTTCTTGACTGCAGGTGTGATCTTCTTCACTACTGGTTCCACTCTTTCATTGGAAGCTTATACTAGAACATTCAAGTTCCTCTGGTCCAATTCATCCCTGAAATGCTACAATTATTCCTTAAGATTTCTATTTTGAGACTAAAAGCCTCTGTTTTTCCTGTAGAGGTTCTTAAGTTGCTTATGGAGAGGCAAGGCTCTTCTTGCTGCAAATATTTCCAGATCAAGGGTGTCACTGTACATATCCATGAGACCCTTCATCTTAATTATCTCAGATAAAATTTCTACTTTCAAATAAGCAACCTCCTTCCTAGCCTCCCTGAGCTGTCTAATCAATCTTTTTAAAGTGTGATTAGTAGGTGGAGTGATGATGTTGATAACCTCAACAGGTTTCTCAATGGCTTCAGCTTTATCTTTCTGCTGCACAGGGGCTCTGTTTATCACCTCAATAGGCTATATCTAGTTGCATGTGGGAATAGATAATGAATTTTTCCCAAGGAATGTTCCTCTTATTCAACTCTTCCATCACCAACATCCTGATCAATCCAGAGTGAAAGACACTAGTGTCCACAACCTTCGGCTTGACTTGGACTCTATCAAACATCTTCCCCATGCTCCTTAAAAGGTATAAAGGGATATTCATTTCATATTTACCAGTAAAATGAAGCAAGAGACTTATATGGTACTGGTATAACATGTTAAACCTTCCCTCACACATGAATTATCTCTGGATGATCTTCAACATTTTGTCAAAATATTCAACTAGATGGCTTCTAGGCACTCCCTTGGACAAATTATCTGTGTGATAGTCTAATTTGAGGAAGTCCTTGGAGAAGGAAACATTTAGGATCATGGATTTAAACCACCTCTCACTAGTATTTGGAATCCCAGTGGTTCTACAATAGAGGCTTCAGATACCTCAAACTCAAGGTGTCCCACCTTAGTCTTAATTCCATAAAAATCTAATGAAAATTGTCTTTCTACTTTAGGGTGTCCCCTCTGCATGTTTTGGAAAAAAGAGAGGCAACCAACCCTTTGGAAAACCTCCCTGACCATTGGCTTAGCATGAAACAAGTGCATGTCATAGGGTTCAGTCCTGACCACACTCCCTCCCTTGTGAGATTTATTCTTTTGAGGATTCTCCATGGATAAAGACAGTGTATCAAAGGTTGTGGTGTAGTGAGGGGTAAGGAAACAAACAGAGGCAGATCTCAATGAAAAAATTATAGTGGATAATGGATCCTCTCTCTGAAGATTTTCCTCTAAGTCACCTTGATATAACAATAGACTGGTTTGATGGAATTTCTTTAAAATTGGGATAAAGAGACTCTAAGTTAAGGAAGGCAGGGATGCACTGCACAACTTATGTCACCACACCATGGTCATCAAAGATTTAGAAAGGTATGGACTGCAATTCCCCTTACTGATAGTAGATCTCAAGCTAAATGAGTGATGATACAGTGAAATAAAAGGCTAATGTAAGGATCTTTGAATGAAAAAGGGTAGCACTGACCAATCCAAATAAAACAAAGTGCAAAACAAGGGATGTGTAGCATATTTTAGCAACGTATTTTTTGTAGCGCAGTGTGCACACAAGGACCAAGTGATTGCATAGGTACTCAATATTCAAGAGAAAAACACATTGGCCTCTACAATAGATGAAATACATGTGACAATGGCTACAAAGTCTGTGGGAGAAAAGCTACAAATGCCAATGGATAAAGGAGGAAGGAGTCTGCAACATCGGTTGCTACCAAAAGCTCATGCAGGAGATATCTCAAGACTTTTCTATGCAATTGAGAGAGCTCATGGAATACCTGGAGAAGTGACTGAAAATGAAGGATCTACAATGATTTATGAAACCACCACATCCACCTCATCCTCCAATTCAGCCTTGGCAGTTGATCCTATAGTGCAGCCTGCAACTAGTCTGAACTAGTGATTTCAATAGCGTTGAGCTTGAGAGAAAATTCAAATGCTCAAAATCGTTAGCAAACTCATTAATAATCAGATATTAATATCCTTCTTTAATGAACAATGGCACCGAAAACAAGTTAGAACATGACCTCAACAGATTATGACAAATTATGGCAAGCATCAAAGGACAAAGAGTGTGCTACGAAAACTCCTAGTGAGTTGGCAGCACCTTTTTCAAAAATTTGATTTGACCCCCTTTTAATTAGACATATGGATAGCATGGAAAGGATAAAGGGTATGAGTGGATGGAGTGATGTGTCAAGTCATAAATATCATGGGATGGGTTATGCTTGATGTCAATTCATGAGGTGAGTCAAAACATAAACCATAGAATGAACCTAGGCTTAAAATCTATGTGTGCGCCAAAAATGAGCCAAAATCACAAGTCTTTGTTTGTTCAAGCTAACCTAAGCAAATCACACAAAGAAAAAGAAAGAAAACCTAAAGTCTGAAGGATAAAAAATTTAAATCTAAGGGACAAAAGACCCAAGGCAACTTGATGTGATAACAAGATGGATGGTCATATTGTATGGTTTCTTCTCATGTTTCGAGGATGAAACATGTGAAGGGGGATGAAATGTAGTATACCTAGGGAGGTAATATCGGGTACCTAGGGAGGTACCCAATTTGAGTGTAGTTATGTATTATTAGTGGAAGACATTTAATATATGATAATGTGGTGATTCAATGTAAGGTGGAATAGGTCCACTATATTAATAAAGGCCCACTATGGTAGTTAAATGTAATAAATGTGAGAAGGCTCTCTAGAAGGTTCCTAGGAGATATAGAGAGCTATATAAAGAAGTGTAAGAAATGTAATGAGACATAGTGAAGAATATGGTCATTGTAACAAGAAAGTATTGCTTGAGGAGTGCATTCCTTCCATAAGGAATAATATATGGTGTTACCCTACTTCAAGGGTTTTCTCTAGTTCTCGTGTTCAATATTTGGTGAATGGTTTGGATTATTCTTGTTGATATTGTGGGTTTATTTTGAGATTTATATTCATATCTATTCAGGTACTTAATAGGCATGCTCTACAAGTTCTCTCTCTAGAATAAGCTAAAATTCAAAAAGGTATGCCATTTTTTCTATAACTCATTTTCTAAGAGGTTCCAAGTAGTGAAACTTGGAGGAATTGCATAAAAGACACCGATGAACATTGTGTACTATTTTTAGATCTTTATTCATTACACGTACAAAGTTATGATTATTTCAAGTTAGGGTTGTTGACTAATCCAAAATTAGTCATGTGAGACTAAAGTAAAGTTTGATAAAATGCTAGTCTCTTGTTGTTAAAGTTAAGGAAGGTTTTTAGGTATGTGATCATATACACCAGGTCTATTACAGAGTTACAAATCAGTTTTGGATGTTGAAATTGATGAAGGATTTTGGTTTTAGAAAAGGAAGTGCAGACAACAACCTCTACATCAAGGTAACTCAAGATAGTATTTTATTAATTGAAGTTTATGTTAATGATATTATTTTTGGAAGTAATGATGATAGGTTAAGCCATGAATTTGCAAAGAATATGAAGAATGAATTTGAAATGTCATTACTTGGAGAACTATCCTTCTTTCTGGGTCTTCAGATATGTCAAAGAAACCAAGGAATTTTTATTTCTCAAACTAAGTATATCAGAGAAATGCTAAAGAGGTTCGGAACAAAAGATTGCAAACCAGTTACCACTCTTATGCAAACCAGTTGCAAGTTAAGAAAAGATGATTATTCAAAGTTTACAGACCAGAGGAAATACAAGTCAATGATTGGTAGTCTACTATATGTGACAACATCTAGACCAGATATAATGCAAATAGTTGGACAGGTGGCATGATTTCAAGCAACGCCAAAGGAATCACATGTATTAGTAGTGAAGAGGATTTTTAGATATCTCAAAGAAACATAAGAGTTTGAATTATGGTATCCAAAAGGAAATGATCTATCACTTATTGCCTACATAGATGTAGATTGGGTAGGTTGCATTGATGACTGATGAAGCACCAATGGAGAAGCGTTCTACTTGGGTGAGTGGTTAGTATCTTGGCTAAGTAAGAAACAATCATCAATATCTTTATATACAGCTGAAGCAGAGTATATTGCAACAACATCATCTTGTACATAGGTTCTATGGTTGAAAAAAACTCTGACAGATATAAAGGCTGAGTATGATGAGCCCATTCCAATCTATTGTGATAATACAAGCGCCATCTGTATCTCAAAGAACCCAGTGATGCACTCCAAGACAAAAAACATTCCAATAACATATCACTTTATATGAGAATAGCTTGCAGAGAAGAACATCAGAGTTGAATATGTGGGCACAAAAGAACAAGTGGTAGACATATTTACAAAACTACTTCCAAGGGAATCCTTTGAGTATCTTCGCTAGAGACTCATAGTAATCTCTACTCCAAAATGAATGCTTTTCAATGCTTATCTTATATGTATTATATTTACACGAGGAAGCACCATAAAGAGGATAGTTCAGGTTGAGAGATCAGTTTTAGGAAGAGTTCAGTCAGGGGGATTAGCCCTGGATGGAATGATACCTTTGCTATTGATGACAAAGGGGGAGAGATTTATCATATGCAAATGTAAATTATTGGAGAAAGAGCACAAAGGCATGGTTCTAGGGGGAGCGATGGTCACAGGGGCGCATGAGTGATATGACTTTAGTATTGCATTAGAGTTTTACCATCAATGCTTAAGGGGGATATTGTTTATTATTTGTGTTGGTTGTCATTGATGTGAATCCTTGAAGAAAGTCTGGTAGTGAATTCTGGTAGCAAAAAGGTTTGGGCAATGGACCCAAGTTTGTTTGATGTAAAATGGTATGAGTTTTGATATATTTGCAGGTGATACTATTCTATATGGATAGTACATGTCATGTCATTTCTAGTGGTATGTGGAAAGTCACATAACTCCTCACGGTTAGAGAGTTATGGCCATGTGAAGTTGGAGAACCCGCATGAGTCATCTAGAAGCCCCAAAAGGTCAAAGTAGTCAAAGTGTTTGCAAAGAAGAAATTATTTAATTAATAAAGTGAAGTGACGAGTGTACTATAATTCAAAGTGGATACAAAATAAATTATTTAAATAATAAAGTTAATGGATAAATTACTAAGTGGACAAGTGGTTAGAAGTGGGTTAGCCCTAAAATAAGGAAAGTGGTTTAAGAGATTTTAGAAGGTAAATAATAAAGTGAAGTGATGACTATACTATAAGTCAAAGTGGATACAAAAGAAATTATTGAAATAATAAAGTTAATGGATAAATTACTAAGTGGAAAAGTGGTTAGAAGTGGGTTAACCCTAAAATAAGGAAAGTGGGTTAAAATGGTTAAAAGGTAACCCCTTGAGGAAGCTACATGAAAGTATAAATAAGAGGAAATGATCTCTCATTTTTATCACACTTGAGCATATTGAATATCTACAAGTGACTGAGGTAACCAAAGGATATCTAAGATCAATTTCAGAGGGAAGGTGAAGTAAAGAAGGCTGAAATTCAAGGGATGGTCATTTCTTTTGATGATGCTTTATAAGGTATGTTATTTACAGATCATCTCACCATTTTCACAATATTTTTTTTTATAGAATGATTAATACCATGAAATTGGGAGGTCATTGAAGAAACACATCCAGGTAGCTATGATAAAAAAATTATCATATGGGTCATTGTATTTTTGGAGTTACACTCCGTGGAAAATAGGGTTTGTGGCTAGTCCTGAAACTAGTCTAAAACAGGTGTTTCAGGTAAAAATGTCATAAATTATTCATAACATATTCAAATTAAGTAAGACCAAATGTATTGGTTAGAGTATAGTATTTAGTATTATGTGTACCATTTTTAGATCCATACAACAAATATTCTTTGTGGGGCACGCTCTACAAGTTCTCTCTCTAGAATAAGACAAAATTCAACAAGGTATGCCATTTTTTTATATAACTCTTTTTCTGAGAGGTTTGAAGCAGTGAAACCTAGAGGAATTGCATAAAAGACACTAAAGAAAATTGTGTACTATTTTCAGATCTTTATTCATTACAGGTACATAATTATTATTATTTCAATTTAGGGTTGTTGACTAATCCAAAATTAGTAATGTGAGACTACAGTAAAGTTTGATAAATTGCTAGTCTCTTGTTGTTAAAGCTAAGGAAGGTTTGCAGGTATGTGATCATATACACTAGGTCTATTACAAAGTTACAAATCAGATTTGGATGATGAAATTGATGAGCGACTTTGGTTGAGGTATGTTACAGATAGAGGTTGTAGAACAATGAGGTTGTGGCATATGGTTTGATGTAATGGTTTATGGTATTTGGTTATGGATAGTGTGATGTATTGCTAGAGAAAGTCTTATGGTTATATTGGTACATGTATTTGGTATATGATTGAGTTACATGTTGGGTACATGGTTGAGAAAATTAGTTGATGAGTTAGCACACACATGAGGTGTATAGTTGATGATGTTGGTACATTTTTATGAGTCATAGTTTATGTGTATTTGATGCATGATTGGTACATATTTGGTGCATGGTTGATGCACTCATTGATGGTATAGATTGAGGTATAGGTTGGTGCATAGTTGATGCACTTTTTTATGGTACAGGTTGATTACAGGTTGTTTGGTACATATTTGGTCCATGGTTGATGCACTCATTGATGGTACAGGTTGAGGTACAGGTTGGTGCATGGTTGATGCACTTGTTTATGGTATAGGTTGATTACAGGTTGTTTGGTGTTGGTTGGTGCATGGTTTATGCACTTTTTTATGGTACATGTTGATCACATGTTATTGGTACAGGTTGTTACAGATTGATTATATGTTGATTGGTACAGGTTGTTACAGGTTGATTACATGTTGATTACATGTTGATTGGTACAACTTTACAACAAGATATCTCGCAATGATAGTGTGAGAGTGGTTCCATCATTCTACTTCTATATCAGGGCAGTTGGACAGGGCAAGGACAGGTGGTTTTAGCCACCTTCCAGTTGTATCTAGAGAACATAGGGGGTTGTAGCCTCCTTCTGGTTGTAGCCAGATAATTTGGGAGTTAGAGCTTCCCTCAGGTTGTAGCATGAGAAACTAGCGGGTTGGAGCCTCCTTCTAGTTGCAGCTGGAAAACAAAGGAAGTTGGTGTTTCCAATGAATGTAATTATTAAAGACATAGAATAAAAAGCATTTTGTGGTTTTCTCCCACTTTGGGTTTCCACGTAAAAACACCAATGTACTATGTATGTGTATGATTGCTAATTTGTTCATTGTTTATTTACTCTACAATTATTGGATGATAATGCTACATTGATATAACACTTGCATTATATGGTTAAAAAGGATTAAATTTCTCTATTACTAATTCACCCCCCCTCTAAGTAATCCAACAGGTATATCATATCACCTTACATATCAATCAATATTTTTTTGTATGCTAAAGGTGTGATGACAATGGAGTCCGACAACTAAATAATTCTATGCACACAGGGAGACTAGGGGAAAGCACTAAGAATGATAGGAGACATGGAGAGGGATATATATAAAGGTAAGCATAAGGAAGTGATGTAGCCCATTATGATGGATGAAGAACAAATCAAGGAAATAATGGACAAAGAAGGAATGACGCTCAACGAAAGACCCTACTATTATAAGATTAATAGGAAAAAGAGAGTAGTAGCCAAGAGGGAAGGATTGGAAAGTGTTGAAGAAGAGGTAGAGGATTTGTAATACCCCAAGAGTGATCCCCAATTGAATTTTAAATATGATTTATAGGCTGGTGAGACAGATGATTATAAGCTAGGAGGCTTATGTGATGGTTAGGTCGGAGAGCCTATATTCTAAAGGCCAGTGAGCCTATTTTTGTATTTGTAAACAATCATATCATTAATATAATACATTGTTGTGTGTAGAAAAACCACAATAAAAGAGTATGGGGCACTAAACTCCACTAGGAAGTAAAAGGGAGGGGCTAAGAGCCTAGGAAAGGGGGCTAAGTTGGAAGGCTTATCTCGAAGGGAATATTATTATTCCTAAATACTATGGTGGGGATAATTATTTATCCTAAGTTCTTATGGGAAAGAGAATGAATCCCAAGTAGAGAGAATTGATCTCCTTGAGAGACATGTGTCATCAAGGGCACATGCAAATAAAGGTGGGGGAAATTAGTCCATTTCCCACTTAGTCATCCATTCATGCACTCAGCCATATCCTCTCCATTAGTTGACCTCTACATCATCCATGCACCCCTGGAGCCTAGATGCACTCTTGAGCTACCCCGTACATTTCCTGTTATCAACAAAAAATTGTATTCTTCCTGGGAGGCACAACACACTTGTACCTACCTGATAATGTGTTGTACTTGTTTTTTTTGAACATTACCTATACCAAACCAGAAAGATTTTGTTTCTCCCATCACCTGTTCATTAATTGAACGTTGTTACTTCCTTTACCTGAGCCTATAATTGGTTGACTTAAGCATTGAACTGAAGAAATGGGTTGTCAGGCCCGTGGGTTTGAAGAGATGGGTTGTTAGGCCTATGGATTAAAGAGGAAGGTTTTCAAGCCCATGAGAAACTATCTCCAGGTGAGAGAATTGTTGGGAAAGAGATTTCCTGAGGGAGCCCAACTACAGCTATAGTGCTCTAATAATTCATGTCCGACCTATTGTTGAAGACCTGGAAGGGAAGTGAGGCAGCTGAAGGACTATTGATTAGAGAAGGGGCACACTTCCTAGGGTGGGAAAGGCATGCAGGGAATGAGAGGTTTTAGGATGTTATTTTGATTTGGCTACTGGGACGAGATCCTTCTTGTTGTTTGATTTGTCAAAACCTAGCCTAGGAATCCATTTACTCGGGTGGAGTTTAGTCCCAACTTGGGGGTGACCCACTACTGAGATTTCTGAGCAACATGGTCTAAGACTGGGAGGATCGTGGAAGGTCTGCACACAATTGGTTGTCTTCTATAAAATATAAGTATCAATTGTGCATTCATTGCATGATGTGTTTTTATACATGTCTTTATATCTATGGGTTTTTCCTATGTATGATGGATGTATATGTTTACTATTATTTCCACATGAATCTTTGTATTAGCAGAATGTAATTGTTTGTTTAAAGCTATGTATATACAACTAAAATTATTGTAATTTTTTAAGTGGCATGACCCAATATGGGTAGGCTGGGTATGTTACAATGTATTAAGTTCCACAAGAGTTTAAGTGTGGCATAGCCCAGCAGGATTAAGGATAGATATGTTACAATTTGGTATCAGAGTGCCAGGTTTCAACACTGAGCCTGGATGGGCCGTGTAAGTGGAAATTGAAGTAGAATTTTCATAGAGAGTTGTTTTCGAAATGGACCAAATTCGAGTTTCAGAACATCCATGAGTGCCAAGAGGGCACTGAGATCACACCTTAGATGTGTTTGAAAGATCATGAGGTGTAGCAGTGTGGGAAACCATAATTGCCATAGGATATGTTCGAGAAAGGACTGAATCCTTCATAGCCATCAGATATGGAAAAGGAGTGTGGTGGTTAACCCTTCCAGTCCTTCAGACTTCATTGCTTCGAAAGTTTTTAAGTCATTGAAATAAACGAGGAAAAATCCCTAAGGCTCCAAAGTACTAGAGTGAATATACACCATAGATCATTTGAGAGAAGGTGGACTATTGGATTCCCCAAGTGGTTTGATAGTTTGACGTTTGGGGAAATCTAGTTGTGGTTGCGCGGAGTGGATTTTTCCCCGAAGCCCCGAAGTTTGGAACCAATCTAGACTATTTGTGTTTGGGGACATGTGTCCAAATATTATCAAGTGTTCATAATTTCAACATTCAACAGTTCAAGGGTGGGGTGGTGTTTAGTAGAGAAATCCTGAAGTTTCGAAGTCCTAAAGCATCGGAGTCCTGAAGCTCAAGGGAACACCTTTTCGAAAGTTCAGTGTTCGTGAGTTATAAAGTGTGCTGGTGTGAGATCTTCTGAAGCCTAAAGTGCCGAAGTCCTGAAGAAATGGAGTGACATGGACTTGATTTTAAAGTGTGCAAATGAGAATTTTTCCAAAGTCCTAGAGCTCCAAAGTTTGTATGTTTGTATGTTGTTGCAATATCTTCTCAATCTCAAATCTCTGGAGCCTAGAAGCACTGAAGTAGTTCACCCATTTGACGTTCGGAGAACTTTGCATGTTGTGTGGTCCAAAATTTTGAAGCCCAAAGTAGCAGATCTCCAGAGTAATGAAACACCGAAGTGCCAGCCAAAAAAATTTGGAAGTTCGGAGCTCGAGAGAAATAAGGTGTAAAGTTATAAGAATCTTTGAAGCACTGGAGCCCTGAAGCTCTGAAGAAGTACCCTTCGAGGATTTTTCCACTTCATAGTTTGGAGGGAATGATGTGTGGACTAGGAGGAACCTCTAAAGCTTGAATTTATGAAGCTCCAAAGTCCTAGAGCTCCGAAAAGTGCCTTTCAGTTAATGGCTTCGTCATAGGCCATGGTCACATGAGATTTGGGGGTCGAAGAAAAAGGGCTAGTGCCCGAAAATTGATTGATCTAAAGACAAAAAGGGCTTAAAGAAGGAATTTGTAGGGTTATGATTTGTATGGACCTACACCTAAAGAAGTGAATAAGGCCTGTAAACTTGAAGAGAGGATCCAACACAGATCCAAGAGCCAATTTGGCTCTAAGAAAGAAGAAGAATTGTACAGGGATTACCTTCCAAGAAGCACACTTGTTCAAATATACATAAATTTATGCTCAAGACTTAGAATTGAGCAACGAAGTATTCATTGGAAAGATATTGGATAGTAGAATATAACTGTTCACCCAGAAAATTGAGTTGAATAGTCAATTTCTAAAAAAATCAGAAGAAATAAGTATGATATATTATTGAACTATAATGGTTCATATTTTCATGAAATTGTTGAGTCAGTTAGCCTGACAAAGTTCTGTTGGTTGCACATTTTGCATAGTTAAAAACTAGATCAGATCAGGATCAACACAGAGTGTAGAGGAATGGAAGATACATAGGGGGATTATAGCCAGGAATATGAGATCAGAGGGGTGGATGTCCATATGGGTATTGAAGGAAAAAAATCAAATGGACATGGAGAAGGAAAGGAAGAAAACATGAATATGGTAGAGACTGTTATCACTGAAAAATCATGCACAACATTGCACGCAATGGTTGAAAAAAGACATCAATTCCAACAACAATTAGTACACCTAAAACATCAAAATCAATCAAAAAGGCACAAAACTATACAATTGGTTCAAAAATTAAAGTGTGCAAATTCACCAAAGGAAGTGTGCGCATTATGCATAGAATGTGCGGGACAACATAGCCCTAATTGTGAATTGTGCGAAAGATGTTTGACTGTCTACAAGAAAATCTACGCACTTCTCATGAATCACGCATTTATGAATCTTTTCGGCCTCTCAACCACTTCTAGTGCAACTCCCTGTTACACGGAAAAATGCTCAGCTGGATAAGTGTCGCATTGTCCCTCTCAATTGTCGTAAGTGTCGGATCGACTTTCGCAAGTGTCGCAAGTTGGTCACTAGTGTCGCAAAGGATGTTCAGACATACTGTCATGATAACGACACTAAGGAGACACTTATAAAATCTCACATGATTGATTTGAAGGAGGAGAACTGATCTACTGAAGTCAAACACCTTTTTCCACCTGAAAGCACCTCAAAAACTGAGTTTTGGAGAGGAGCGCTCCCCCTTACACTATCTCGGAGCGCCGGCACTCCCCCTTACACTGTCAGGGAGCGTTATAACGCTCCCCTGGACCTTTTTAGGGAGAGCTATAGATTTTGAGGGCGCTGGCTCCCCCTAAAGCTTACTAGGGAGCGCTACAATGCTCTGATGGCCCTTTTGAGGGAGCGCTACCTATTTTGGGAAATTGTTAAGCTGTTGAGATGAATGGGGGAAGCATCTTTTCATTCTTGGAAGGTAGTTGGATTCGAATCCCTAGTCCAGCCATGATCCTAGGGTAGATCCTCAACTGAAGGAGGAAAATCCTCACCTTCCCCAAGGATATTTCAAGATTGTTGAGCCTCTCCAAGGCTATATAAGCAAGCTTTCTAATGGTGAAGGAAGGACAGAAGGAGATAATCATACCAAACTTATGATCTCATGAGTGGTATGGGGGAAGAATTAGATATGTGAAACTTATGATCTTGGGGGAAACTTGCAGTCAGCCAAAGGAGAGTGATCAGTGAAGCTTCTTTTATCTAGGTCGTGGGTCTTTTAGGCAAGGGATAGACGAAGAGGACTTGACGAAGCTGTCGCATTCGCATCTACGATTGTAAGTACTGCTGTCGTTATTCTCATTAATATGACACGCTTGGCCTATTTCTTTCTAGTTTGCGTCTGATGTTACATGAACTTATCATTTAATGGTAGATCTGTTTTCAAGCTAATATCAATAGAGTAGGAAGTAGTCGTATCTTGTTTTTCCCGCAGAACTCAGCGAGGAGCAAAGGATTGGAGCGCAACTCGAAGCGTGCAGGGACAAACGTCGATAAAAAGGTACTTCTATCATCCTTCCTTCTCATGTGTTAGTTTAGATAGATTTGAAAGAAATTCAGTGTCCACGTTAATAATTTTTCTATCTAGGGTTAAGGTCAAGCTCTAGAGGTCTATCTACTTGTCCACAGGCAGATTTTCCTACAACAGAAACTGATGACTCCACTGGTCGATCTAGAAGTCGATCTACTTAGACTTAGTCTATTCACAATCCGGTACTATGTATGAGTTGATACCGAACGCTACTCGTGCCACTAACGATCCATCCAAACCATCGACTTCTTCGCATGCGGATGGAGTTATTGGATCCGTCAAGACTCAATCTCCCACCCAGTCCACTGGAACGACTCAGCGGCCTACCTCAACGGCTGCTCCCAGTACAACTGCACCCTATTCTACCTCCCTAACTGGTTCTTATATGTAGACAATATCACCCCCGCCACATGTTAATTATGTGGCATTGTCTCCCATGACCTCAACTTCCGATGATTTGGATCCTATAGTTGACATGGTGATCTCTTCGGTAGGGTTATTGGAGCTCGATCTCCTTACCCCTGTCACAACCCTCGACATGTGTTCCTTCCAGAGTGATCATCTTCCATCTGACGAAGATCTCTTGGAAGCCATGACCGAGTTTTGTCCCTTGACATGGTACCCTTCCAAAGCGTTATCCTCTTGGAAGCCATGATCAAGACATAGGCTATGAGCATAGTTTCTCTTCTCTGTGGTAAGCTCGTTAAAAAATGAAATAGAGGCCACTAGCTTTCATGCTGGGGGCATTTCACGAGCATAGTTTCTATTCTCTGTGGCAAGATCGTTAAAAAATGAAACAGAGGATTTGAGCATAGTTTTCCTCTCTGTAGCAAGCTCGTTAAAAAATGAAACAACAATCTGGGGATCGAACCTGGAACCCTGAGCATAGTTCTTTTCCTGTGTCAAGCTCATTAAAAAATGAAACAATCACCTCTCCCTTCAAGTTGAGTCTTTCGCCATATCTCGTAGATGTCAAGTCGAGTCTTTCGTTAGGTCTCATTTTTGAACCTTCATTTCATCCACCTGTATCCTTTTTCTCCATCTAGCATAGAAATTTGTGACAACCTCAAAGTTGGTGAATGAATTGAAGCTTGGGGGGCATGGCTCCAACCTTTGATGATCATTCGAGAGTCGCCATTAGCTTTCAAGCTGGGGGCATACCGAGCTTAGTCTTTGTTCTTTCTCGTGATCGTAAATACATGAGAATGAAACTGGGTAAATTTTTATCTCTTTTTCGGACCCATATGGATACGAACATACGAAAAAGGAACCCCCCTGGATTCTACTTTAAACCCTTTTCAGACTCTCTAAATATGAAAATATTGTCGAGTGATCTTGCTTTCTTTCACACTCGTTAAAAGGTCAGAAAGAGTGTCTTTCGAGTGATAGTTTAACCCCTTTTCGGTCTCATTGGACTACTGTACGAAAAAGGAACTGAGAGAGTTCTCTTTTAAGTGTTTTTCCAAACTCTATAATCCCAAAAAACCTTCGAGTTTTCTGTCTTTGGACTCATTAAAGCACACATCGATAGGCCCATATGGGAACGAACCCTTACTTCTTCCGGTTCATTAAATAAAGGAAGAGGAACTTACCGAAGGTGAGTTATATCGAGCATGTGTTATCCTCCTCAAGCTCATTAAATAAAAAAGAGGTACTCATCTATTTGGATGGGGGAAAAAATTGAAAGGAGCAAGCCGAGCAGTCTCTTGAGAACATCATCCAGCACTTCTTAGAGTCGCCCTTGAACACGGCACGTTGTCACTTTGTATACATCATAATCTGCTGAACCTCTGCACTGAGCCAATCCTTTGAGTCACCCGACGCAAGTCACAGTACCCACTGCATAGTTTTGGTCCATGTCATGTTTCGCTGCTGTGCCTTAGTGTTCAAGGGAAGTATCTGCCTCAAGAGTTAACCATCCCAAATATCTTGCCTCAAAACCGGTGTCAGTCCATGTTCTTTTGATCTACCAATTAAACCTCTATGTTTGTTTCATGTCGTTGATGGGGGATACATCAAGGCCCTCCCTCAATGAGTCTATTCCAGTCGACTTCAACACATTATCCAGGAATTAGGCTTAGAAACTAATTAGTACTTTGGGACCTGCATACCTCAATGGAAGGCCTCCTCACATTCGATAGTGGGTTTACATCATTGACCTCTGATAGAATGATTCCACGAATGTTCGACTTCAGCTCATCTATTCACGTTCGGTGGAATGTACTAAGGTACCTTGGGAATCATTGACATTAAT
>JASDQU010440271.1:45277-65209 GCA_032191745.1 Picea mariana | reverse complement strand
GCCTGATTATCTTCCTGATTCAGAGGTCCTTGCTTTCAGCCATGTTTATACCCCATGAAGTATTTACATCCTAGAATTATGTACACTCTTCCACGTGGGGGAGTGCAGAGGGGGGGTACCCCCACTGTAGGGTCCGAGGGGGCTATCCCCCCGGCTGGGGGGTCTGGGGGCAAGCGGGACCCTAGAGGGGGTTTGGGGGCGAAGCCCCGAAAGGAAAAATTGCCTTGTAAAGGTATATTGCAATTTCATTGTAAATCTGAACTATTCATTATAAGGTCATAGATCTAATGGTAGAGATTATGATAAGGTTTTTTTCCCTAGAAGGCAACCCTCTTTTATGAGGGAAATGTATTTCAGCTATGGTCGATCATGAATATTGTATTCTGAGATAGGATTCTATGAGAGAAAGAAGAGGAAGTTACAGTGGGTTTGTTGTAGGTTGTATCCCTTCATATGCTGGATAATAATAAAGGAAGGACCTGGCAATTTCTTTGGTGGACGTAGCCCACACTGGGTGAACCACATAAATCTATGCCTCTATTGTATTGTGTATCTTCTATTTTTTGTTTTCGCATTTGTTTTATTTTATTTCTCCACGGTCCTGTTTTTCTAACATGAACCACGTAAATATTTTGTTGATGGTTTTCTTTGTGTTGTAATGTTTATGCTGTGAATTTTCTTAGTGCATTGACTGCTATGAATGATAGATAGATCCATGAATGTTTAATTCTTTTTATATGTCGAATGTGTGAGATATGACTTATGATGCTAAGTGCGATGTGTATTTTGTCATTATTACTTCGTTGAACTATACTTAGGGTTTGATCTGCGATGTGAATGAATTAATATATATTGTTCCTAAGTACCCTACAAAGTGTTGTAATCACAGATATCTATCTCATCTTGGTTACAGACACCTGAGTCATGTAACCCCCCATGCCTCTACCTTGGGTGAGACTTTGCCTGCTTCGCAGGCGTTGCCGAAAGGGCTGTGTTGGCAACCAACAATAATTTTGAATCTTAATCAAAGTCCCCTCAAAATATCATACCTTTCTGTAGCTTCCATCACCTTTTATTTGTAAATATTTATGTTTTTGAGTTTCGAGGCGATGATTGAGTTAAGTTTACCTTATTGAGTTTTTGTCATTTGAATTTTCATTTTTTTTATTTTTAATTCATGACTGTAAGCATGAATTTAAAAATAAAACTTAGATTGGTTTCATAATATTTTTTCCAGTTAAATATTGTTTTAAAAGTCACCCATATATCACTAAAATTGAAATATTATGAAATGGTTCATTAATCCACTATTGAAATCTTTGTGTATTTTGGTTATTATGAATTCATTACTTCTATATTTCATTGTTGAAATGTTTGAATGCACAAGAACCTTGGTTAATTATTGATATTGTTCTTATGAGTTCGATTGTCATATCGACATTTATGCAAATGAGTACATGCATGTTGTACTTGTGTTTTTGCCTTACATTGCTGGCTTGAAATATTAATGAGACCATTCATGATGTGTATGGGGTTTTGTACCCTGTAGGGTTTGGCACTTATCGTGAGAAATGGCTTGGAGTCTTACGAACCTTTTGGCTTTCATTTTCCCTAATTCTCTTGTCCGAGTTATGATATCCCCTAGACTTTGCAATTTTCATTCTATTGCATCTTGTTTAGACCTATCTTTATTGCTCATTTGTTGGGAACCTAAACCTAGCCCTAGTGATTTCAGTTGTATCCTTATCAGAGTGGTCATGGCACCCGTCGTTCATATCGATATGAATGGATGCCAAGATTTTATATCCCATGATGATGCTATTGATGACCCGAAGGCTCATGGGTGGGATGTGTTCCTCAAAACGTTCAAAGGCTACAACCTCTCGATTGCTAAAGAATTTTCATAGATTTTCGACGGTTTTAAGGCCAAGATTGGGGATATATAGTTGGAATTAACAGAGGATTTCATGAAAAAGGCGACAGAACTCCCATATAAAGGCGAGAGGTGGTCTAAGAACGCTAGGATAGAAGATGTTTCATGGAGTTTATTCATGGCTTCCCGTAAGACCACTTGTTGTATAAAAGGTATTCCTATCTCTCTGTTAAAACCTAGATGGCATAGTCTCCTTTTAATTCTGAAGCAATTTGTTACGTGTGAAGGCTGATATGGGCTGGTTTTTCTGTACCACATCCGTTTTCTTATGAATTTCATAGGGTTTGATTTGGATATGCCTTTTTACCTGTTGATGAGTCTTTACAAAATGTCCAAGCGTTATAAGAGATAGGGTATCAATTCGAGTCTGTTTCACCATGGACTCATTAAAATCTTGTTGTTTTATCACCTGTCGAAGATAGGTGACAATTGGGAAACCTTTTTGATAATATGTTTGTTGGCATAGGGGAAGACCCAGGGTTTAGCTCCAAGATTGCACCAACAAGCCCTAACTATTGGCCCTTTTGGAAACACCTGCGAGGCAGATGCAGCCTCACCTGAAGTAGCTATGAGGGGTTGCAGGATAGAGATGTCTACAACTAGAAGGAATATAAAGTGGATTCACAGGCACCAACACACAATAATCTAGTATTCTTTATCCTCTTATAAACTACTGCGCAAGTTATATCTCAGATCTAACACATTATCATCATAGAAGCATACTAAATGAAAAATAACAGAGCATCAATCACACACAACACAAGATATACGTGGTTCACCCTCTCTCTAGGGCTACGTCCACAAAACTATGATTTATAATGTATTAAGGTGAAGCATACAGTTCTTGTCTGTGCTCTTAGCTAGCAGATCTTCCCTCTTCTTCTCTCTATCTCTTCCCTCCCTGAGCACCCAGCTGTAGGGTTGATCTTCACACCCAACTGAATATATTACACTACAGAAGGCTCTCATACCCAACACTTCTCTCTCTCTCAATATTACTCACTCAACCACACAATGACAAAGACAACAAAAATGATCATAATATCAACAACAACTATAATGAACCCTCTTCCCTCATGTAGGTTCTTATTTATACATTACAATATCTCACTGACATCCTTAGGTCGAAACCTAGGTGTCAAAACCATAGATACCAAAACCCTAGGTCAACTTGACCTACATTTTGAGGGCTTCTCCAGTCTGTCTTTCCTTCCTTCTTTCGTAGTGCCCCAAAGCATCCAATGATGGATTTTTATTCTTGATGAGTTATCCACGATCTTTATTTCTTGTTTATCTGTCATCCCTGATCTCCTCGTTCAATGCCTTGCTTCCTTTTGCTTCGCTCCATCTTTTTTTCTCTTTTTCTCACTTCGACCTAGTAACATTCATTGTGTCTTCCACACAGTTCACATCTTTCCTTTTCTTCCTTGATCTTCACTTTCTTTGATAAGAAAGGGCCAAAAATGTTGGCCCTTGACCAAGTTTTGAGGATCCTTGGTCATGTTTGACCTATTGTTGGGACTTCGATAGGCTGTCGAAGGTGGATCAAAAGTCGAAGTGGAGATCGTGGGATATCGGCCCCTTTTTAGGGCTTTTTGGGTTTTGGGCTTATGTAATGGGTATGAGGATGTCGTCCCATGGGTTTACCCATGTTTAAGCCCTTTTTGTAATGTATAAATAGAAGTCTAGGTGATGTAAGAGAAGGTCGGAGAGGAGGTTTTTGGTGATATTCTAAGTGCAAGCGATGATTGTAAATGATTTGTGCATACTGTGTGAGATTTGCAAGGCTAAGTGCAAGTGATTTTAAGAGACTGCGAAGAGGCTTTGTGTTGTAACTCAGGGAAGGAGGA
This sequence comes from Picea mariana, assembly GCA_032191745.1. NCBI lineage: Eukaryota > Viridiplantae > Streptophyta > Pinopsida > Pinales > Pinaceae > Picea > Picea mariana. The sequence continues at coordinate 61,426 of JASDQU010440271.1, read as the reverse complement.
TCTAGTGGAGTGAGTGTAGATTTCCTATCCTCTGTGGAGTAAGATATCATGGCTCTGTTCATGTAGAAGATTGACATAAATAAATAAAGAAGAAGACTTGATGGACATAGCCCTAAGGTGGGGTTGAACCACGTATATCCTATGTTGTGGTTGCTTTTTGCTTTATGGCTGTTCTCTTGTTTATGTGGTTAAATACTTAGTGCACTGATATATTCTTAGAAGAATATAATATGCTAGCTTAGTGATGAATAATGTGAATGAATGATAGATCTGATCTATGTTGGTATGCTTAGTGCTTGAATCTATTGGATCTGTGTGAATACTATGCTGATCTATTATTAGGGTTTAGTTGCACTGTAAACTAAGATTGAATATTAATGAACTATAAATGCTAAGTTCTCTATTAAGGTGTTACAATCATAGATCTGTGTCCTAGCTAAGGTTGCATGCATCTGAGTCCTACAACCACCCCTGCCTCTACCTCAAGTGAGACTTCATTTTCTTCGCGGGTGTTGCTGATAGGGCCAGTAGTTAGGGTTTTTTTGGTGTGTTGTTGTAAGCATTGAAACCTGGGTCTGCCACTCTACCAACAAATGGTTCTGTTATTGGGACATGAAACTATGATTGTTGGGAACTATAAAAAAGAGAAAGATCCATGCGTAGATCTGTTTCCCTAGTGTGTAGTATTCTACTTGACCTGTGAAGCTCTGTGCCAAGAAGAAAAGAGGTAAGACCTGAAATATTTGTGCTTTGATAAAAGTAAAGTAAGAAGTTTTGGTTAAATAGGTAAGATATTAAAGCTTTGTGCTCTCATAAAGGTAAGAAAAGTGAAAAGTTTTGATTGAAAAGGTAACATTAGTGGAAATTTTTGTTTCAAAAGTATGGATCTAGGTATATTTCATAAATTTTTTCCTAGCTTGAAAAGTAGGACACATCTAGATGAAAAAAGGTTTGATATGAGTAGATCTGACAAATATAGTGAAAGATATGTTATTCCTATGCATAGAAATAATGTTGGGACGAACAAATGGATGCAGGATCCTAGAAAGAATTTTTTGTAGGCTAGCTACTATGATCCTAGTACGCAGTATAGGAATGGTTGGGGATCATTTCAAATAAAGAGAGGATTAAATATTTGTTATAGTTGCAGAAGATCGGGACATCTTGCTAAGGAATTCCCTGGTAGAAGACCTAGTTGTCTTTGTTGTAAATCTATGGATCATGAAATTTTAGATTTCCCTAGAATGATTGCTAAGCTTGATAGAATGAATACGAGACAAGAAAACCCTGAGAAAGGTCAAGAAACTGATACCATGGAAGAACCCTAGAAAGAATCAGAAAATGTGTTGCTACAAATGAAAGAAACCCTAAATGATCACAAAAATATCAACTTATCAGAGATCTTCAAAGAAAAAGAATGCATAGAAGGAAGAATAGGAGACTTCAACATTGACTGTGTTTTAGATGAAGAAACAAAGGTAAATATCATGACAAAAAGAACTTGGAAAACTTTAGGAAAGCCTGATATGATTCTTTCATTGGGAGGAATAGGATTATTTAGAGGAAAGTTGATAACCCTATGTGGAAGACTCACCCAGATATCTATGAGTGCTCATGGAATTTTGACAGAGGAGGATTTTGAGATTGTTAAATTTATTGAGAACAATGCCCCATTTTCTATATTACTAGGAAAAAATTGGATTGAAATGGATTAGGCCAGAAGGAAAGAAGAGCAAGTCTTAGAGAACAAGAAGAAAGAATTAAAATACTTCATGACTAGGAGGATAGAACACTTTATTGAAGAACAGGAGAATAGATCAAAGCTACTTAGAACCAGAAACTTGGATGTCGAAGTTGAAAGAACACAAGTAGACTCACAGACAAGTAGAACACCTACTCCATATAGAGAAGACGTATTACTCTTTGAACCTATGAAAGAATCTCAACAACGCGAAGTTACTATGTCAAAAGGAGATAAGAATTAGAATGAAAAGAGGATAACCAAGACAAAGACTACATGGAAGAAGGCTAAGAAGCTCAGTAAGAAGAGAGCAAAGATAGAAAGGTTAAAGAAGGTTCCAGAGGGGACTTCGCAGAAGGAAGGTTTGAAAAACTGGAACTTCTCCGAGATATCAGAACAATGCAACATGGTGAAGCAATATAGCCGTTGAAATCATTATAACTGTTAGCCCGACGCCCCGAATAGTTAGAACAACGTTTATGGCCAGAAAGATCTCCATAAGACCGTTAGGACCATGCCACAATGGACATAACCACATTGATGAAGTCCTCTCATCTGTTGGAGAGACCTGTTACACCACTATCTACTTATTGCGTGGACTGCTAAACCAAAAAAACTTTTGTGAATTGTATCCTAGCCAACTCACTACTACCGTGTTTTGTTTAGTAAGATTGAAACTAGCTCTATTGCTTTGAGTACTCATTCATCCATCCAAGTTATCCGATCTAAGCGTGCATGTTGGACGAGCTCAGCGGCATAGAGGAAATATTCAAAGAAGTTATGATCGACCTCATGGCTGAGACAGTGATGTCCGCGGGTATTCAAGCTTCCTCAAAGAGACAAGTGCCAGCCTCTCCATCAACTGCTCGTGGATCCGGACCATCCCAACCGGCAACAGAGAAAAGAAACAAGCATCAATATGACATGGCAAACAAAAAGCTAATCTCGACCATATTACCTGACTACATCCCGCCTCTGGCCTGTGTGGTGAGCCGTGACAACGTCCTAAGGGAATTTGATTACACCATGGTTATTGCATACCTCCTGAAGGGGATACATGTAGTTGAAAATAAGTAGGATAAGATCATGACGTTGAAGTTCAACGACTTAAACCTAGGAGACTGCAAGAACCATAGTATGCTCACTCCTTACAAATACTTGACTAGGACGAAAGGTAAGAACTCGAAAATAATCCCCCAGCCATGGACTGTGAACCTCTCGCAGTCCACACTCTTGAACGTAATGAATATTCCACACTTTGGAAGGCACCAGGAGGTTAACACATGTGTTAAGGTTATTCTCTCATGTTACCATGGTGGCTACCTATGGCTAGACCGACGCATCATAGTCAATCCGATGTTGATCTATAGGATCATCATATTGAGAATGCAGGGACCCGAACCACAAGACTTCTACCTAGGGAAGGCTATAGATAGCACATTGGCACATAATATCAAAGACACATATGGCGATGTAGAAAAGGGAATGCGAGGCTACAAGGTAGCTTCCATCCAGAATGGCATAGTGTGCCTAGCTTGCCAACTGATCGCAGGAAATCTTGTGAGAAAGAAAAAACCTACACAGGTCACATGATTCATTGTTGACCTCATCAGGAAATGTGTAGAAGGACTCCAAAAGAACTTGGTGAAGTAATTGGTCAACCAACTAGAATTAGACTACCACAAATCTCAGGATCATGGATGTGAGTTCCACTTTAGATGGCTCCTGATCCTCATCACATTTACTTCTTTGGAGATACTGGAAGGTGTGACCTTCCTAGACATTGAGTCGTTTGAGCCACTCACTACAAAGTTCACCATGCTTTGGTACTCGAGTGATATGGGAAAACAATGGCAGTCGAACACGATATTTCATACATATTATCTTCAATGAAGAGGGCTATCGAAGCTATCCCTCACATGACACCAAACACCCTACATCGATTTCGACCCCTCATTGAGTTCTTCATAGATTGACACTTCATTTATATCACTGTGCGTGAAGATGAGCATAAAGAAGAGATTCAATCATACAACAAGCTCACAGAGGAGGACCTTGAAGAGATAACAATGAATGGAGAAAAGGATACTCCTGAAGAAAAGGATACTCCTGGACCCAACAGAAGGAAGAATATTGAAGAGGTCCAAAACTTGAGCAGCACATTGAAAGAAACTGCTTCAGTATCACCTGACTGAGGGGGAGATAACAAAGTAGATCAAGAAGAGACCAATGAAAAAGAAGATCAGCAGAAGTAGGGCGAAGTAACACTGCCTAGGGATCATGTTGATGAGGTTGATCCCTTGAGGAAAAGGAAGGTTGCCCCCATGAAAACCACTTCCCAAAAGAAATCCAGAGCCACCTTAACTAAGATGCAGACTGTTCTCACTGTAGATGACTTCGAATTCATCATCTCAAATGTAGCAGATGCCTCGCAGGACATCTTTTCGAAATATGAAGCCAAACAGGAGGAGATGTATGACAGGATCGAGGTTGAACTCAGAGGGGTACATCAAGCCCTTCAATCCAGCCATGCAGTATCCACTGCGCCCCTGCCATCAGAAGAAACATAGTTTGGAGATGAGCCTACCCAACTTCGTAGACTAGCTGATGTGACCGAAACTCACCTTTGTAGAGCACAAGATAAGAAAGACCAAGACACAATGGCCCCGAAACAAGCCCAAGAAGAAATGGTAGAGCAATGTCGGGTCACACAAAAGGAGAAGGATGACCTTCAAGCCAAGTTTGAAGAAGAGAGGGCGCAAGTCAAGCAAGAAAAAAAAAGTTGCTCGCAAAGAAACTTGGAGTCAAAGAAGCAGTTGATAAAGGAATTCTCTCTATGACGGTCTTAGAGCCAAAGGTAGAAGACTGAGTGGAGCATCAAGTAGAAAAAATTGTGGAAGCTATCCAACAGCTTCAACAAAGAATAACAAACTTAGAGCTACAAATAGTACCCAACACTCTACAAGATGTGTGGGATCAAAGAGAAGCAACTGCTCAAAGCGCAATTGAGAGAATCAAGGCCCTCAATATGGAATGTAAATAGCTAAGTGATCGCAGTGCCCAGACTTATGAGCGAATAACTGAGGATCCCGAACTGAAGGCACTGGAGTCACAACTCTAGGAGGCAAAGAAGTAAGAAGAAACAATACAGGTTCATTTGAAGCCCCTATTAGCCATTGAGAGGATGAAGCGATCCCAAAAATGATGCATTTCTCAACAGCAGGTCCACACCATTCAGAAAAAATTCATGGAAGTGACTCAAGGGCTCCAACCAACAAAGGATGAGGCTTGCCAACTATTCGTAGAGATTGAAGGCCGAGGAGAGAAACTGAAGAAATTAATCACTACAGCTGAAAAATGCTTAGAGGGACCTGTCAATGAAGCAGTTATCCAAGAGTTCATCGAGCAGGAGGTCATGGCAGAGAAATAGGTCGAAGCAACTTTAGCCAAGATCGAGACTTTTAAAGAAGAGCTACCTAAACCAGAGTGACTCGGGATGAGTCACAGGTGAGTGTTGGGAGCTTGTTGGCCCTTGACCAAGTTTTGAGGATCCTTGGTCATGTTTGACCTATTTTTGGGACTTTGACAGGCTTTTGAAGGTGGAGCGCAAGTCGAAGCGAAGAACATGGGATTTGGGCCCCTTTTTAGGGATTTTTGGGTTTTGAGCTTATGTAACGGGTATGGGGATTTCGTCCCATGGGTTTACCCATGTTTATATCCTCTTTTCAATGTATAAATAGAATTTTAGGCGATGTAAGAGAAGGTCAGAGAGGAGGTTTTTGGTGCTATGCTAAGTGCAAGTGATGATTGTAAATGCCTTGTGCATACTGTGTGAGATTTGCAAGGCTAAGTGATAGTGATTGTAAGAGATTGTGAAGAGGATTTGTGTTGCAACTCAGGGAAGGAGGATCTAGCGGAGTGCGCGTAGATCTCCTGTCCTCTATGGAGTAAGATATCATGGCTCTGTGCATGTATAATATTGTTAGAAAGAAATAAAGAATAAGAGTTGGTGGATGTAGCCCCAGGGTGGGGTTGAACCACATATATCCCGTGTTGTGGTTTCTTTCTTCTTTATGGTTGTTCTCTTGTTTATGTGGTTAAATTCTTAGTGCACTGATATATTCTTAGAAGAATCTAATCTGGTAGCTTAGTGATGAATAATGTGAATGAATTCTATATTTGATCTATGTTGGTATTCTTAGTGCTTGAATCTATTGGATCTGTGTGAATACTGCCTTGATCTATTATTAGGGTTTAGATGCATTGTAAACTAAGACTGAATATTAATGAACTATAATTTCTAAGTGATCTGTTAAGGTATTACAATCACATATATGTGTCCCAGCTAAGGTTGTAGACATCTGAGTCCTACAACCACCCCTACCTCTACCTCAGGTGAGCTTCATCTGCTTCGCAGGTGTTGCCGAAAGGGCCGGTAGATAGGGTTTTTTTGGTGCATTGTTGTAGGTGTTGAACCCTGGGTCTACCCCTGTGCCAACATAAGAAATGGATTCACCTAGGCCGATGCTACAACCAACCCTCTTTTAACTACAAACCCTAACTCGGACAGACCAGTAGCTGAAATCCAATTCGTTAATTCAATTGATGGCCCATAATTTATTGGACCAGTTTCTGTTGTTAATGAGACCCTTGTGGATAAACAATTACCATGTAGGTTTTCACTTGGAAGATATCTAGAAAAAGTGATTTCCGAATTAAAAGAAAATGATCCTCCTGTTCCTATGAACGATTCTAGTTTAAACATTAATGATAATCCTATTGTCAAGAATTTTCGTAAAGGAAAGAAGTTACAGAGCACGGATTTAAGTTTCAGGAATAATAATGTTAGTCGTTTCATTTCTAGAAAACTAAGAAATTGAAAAGGTAATAATCTGATCTCGATCCATCCGATCAAGATCGATGATTCGTGAGATAGAGGATTTCTTGTCTCATGAAGACCCATAAAATCAATGTTCCAAGAGAGAGGTTATTACCCATGTTAAACAATATGATTTCGTAACCAATTTCCCCCCGTGTCTTAAGGGTAAAGAAGTATTTTTCGGTATCGGGTGCCATCTGGAATGAACCACAGGTAAAAATAAAGCACCCCTTATCGATTGTGTCCCACGTTGATCTCCCATTTCCTCAATGCACTATGATAGATGCCTCGATTGGATAGAGCGTTACTAAACAAATGTTTCTCTCTTACAGGGTCGAATTAAAATCTTGGCTACTTAGAATGCTCTGTTGAAACAAGAGAACCTTGACCTGAAGATGCACACAGAGAGGGAGAATAAATGATTCAAGAGGGTTGGAAATATAATCATTAAGAACACAACCAGTTTCAAAGAAATTATAACTTACGACTTGTAAGATCCCTATTTGGCTAATTTTTAATGGAAAAACAATTTTGTTTTCATTTCATTCAATTCTGTTATCAAAGTTGAAATAGGTAGATTTAAATTTTGATTTCATTTTCTAAAAATAAGACTAGCTACAGAATCTATGATTTTGTAGCCAATTGTTGGTATCCCTACATAATTTTCTCTTTTAAATTAACAAATGACAATTCTTGTAGCTGCATATGCCTCATCCTGTAAATATTGCTATTTGAAGGTGACTATTCAGTTGTAAAGAGTATGTTTTGATTGTTCCTATTTATTTTTTATCTTGTGTTTTTCATGCTTCATTCATGACTGAAAGCATGAATGAAGCATTAAAACTTATAATCGTATTGCAATTGTATCTAAGGCTTAGTCTTTAGAAGGGTCAATGTGCTTACAACTCTTTTAATGAATGTTGTTTTGCTTTGAAGCCTATCATATATCAATGAAACATTTGTTTTTAGTTTCTCTTAGACTGTAAGCTTATATTTTGGAGCCTTTCTATACCAAAAATCGATTGGCAAATGGACTATAGGCTCGTTTCATTTAAAATTCTTGGTAAATTGATTTTGATTTTAAATTTTCGATGTGCTTTTGGCTTGTAAAACACACCTTCTCCTAACCTTTGCAAATCGACTTCACCCATAATGTGTCATGGGAATTAATCACACCACAATCATGCTTTGAACCTCGTTTTAGCTGGCAAGTAGAAGTGACAGGCCTCTCATGACAGACCGAGGTCTGATGTTACGCTCTGTACCCAAAAATTCATCAACAAAGATGCTCGAATTTCGTGTGTGAAACACTTATGCTTACATTATGGTCGCACTGGTGTAATTGCTCATTTTTCTCCTTTTTTTTTTCTTAGACTTCCCTATGTTGTTGCTGCCTCTTAAACCCATAGTGAATTTGGGTTGCTCTTGATACCCTTTGTTCAAACCCTTATGGTCCCTGTCGTCCGATTTGAGCCAAATGGTTCCCAAACTTTGCTACTATATGATGATGCGAGTGAGGATCTTAAGAGCCAGGGTTGGGAGATGTTTATTAAGAAATTCTAGGTTTATAACTTATAGGTGGCCCAAGATTTTTCCTTTATATTCAATGGATGCAGAGCCAAGGTGGGCGATATTCAATGGGAGATCACTGAATAATTTTTGAGTGAGGCAACATGACTCTCCCTCACTGGCCAAAAGTGGTTTAAAAATTCAAAGTTGTACAAGGTACCATGGAGTCTGTTCGTCACCTCCTGGATTATTCACTCCTATGACAAAGGTATGTCGGTATCTCTGTTGAATATTAGATGGCATGGTTTATTGGTAGTGTTAAAGCAAGTTTTTACTTGTGAAGGTCGTTATGGCCTCATCTTCCTTTACCACATAAGACTACTCATGAATTTTATCGGTTTCCAATTAAACATTTCATTTTACTTGCTAAGAAGTTTGTATAAAATGTCAAAGAGATATAAAAGGAAGAAATTTGATTCCATCTTATTTCACCATGGGTTGATTAAGTTACTATTAGTTCATCATCTAAAAGTACTTGGTGATGATTGGGATACTTTCGTAACTTGAAATGGCTTTGCCACAATAAACCCTATAGAGATTCATGTGGTAGATAAACCTATGCTAGAGAAAACTATTGGGCTCTCAAGTGTCAGGCTGGATGTCTTGTATGAAAACCCTCGTCAAAGGGCATCGCTCGATCACTCTCTGTGTGAGAAACAAGATGTTAGTTTTAGGGTTATTAAAACTCCTTAACATGAAAAAATTGTTTTCCCTAATCGAATTGCAAAAAACAACAACAAACTCTCATCCAAACGGCCAAAGAAGAATCAAGAAATAGGGTTTTGTAACAAGAGAGTTGGCGGACTTATTTCTCAGAGTCTGTGAAATAATTCCAAAGCTCATGTAAACTCGATCGAATCGATCGAGATCCATGAAAGTTCTGACTCCGAGATCGAAATATTTTTGGCCGAAGAAGGTTAGAATTGTTCAGAACCAACTCAACCTTTCAATTATGTGAATAATCTCCCACCATGTTTGAAAGACAACAAGGTATTTACAGGAGTTAAACTAGGTCAAAGGCCGACAGTGGATAGTGGTATTTTTTTGACACACAGTCATGGGTTTCATCAACCGATTGCCCCTACTGTACATTATGAAGTGTGTTTACATTGGATAGGTTAGTATTACACAAACATCCCTGTCCTTCAAGAAACGATCAAGGCTCTTATGACTCAAAATAACTCATTAACAAATGAAAACCGTGAGCTCAATATCAATGCACAAAGACAAGGAAAACGTTTGAAAAGGACTGGCAATATCATAATAAAAAACACTGATAGTGTCAAGGCCGTGATCAACTATGAGATATTGTGATTTGAATTTGGTTTTCAGTTGAATGGTAAGATTGGTTTTTATCTTATTTGTGAAATTTTTTTTTTTTTTTTCTTATTAATCTAGATTGATTTAGATTTTTGTTGTTAACAATAAGACTAGCTACAAAATCGAGAGATTCTGTAGCCAAGTCAATTCTCATATAAAATTTGGAAAATGTTAGTTAAATAAACATCTAATTTTCTTATTTAGTTTTCTTTCAGGATAGGATGTATCTTGTGGTGATCTCATAAGATGGAGCATTGTTGGACTTAGTTAATTAGCCACCTCTTTTGGCTTATTTGTAAATCAAAGCAAAACTTTCATAATTTTGAAGATCTAGTTTGATATTGAGTGGTTTTTTTAGACCCTCTATCTTTGAAACTTTTAGATCCTTTTGAGATCTGATCCTATCTTACAAGATAGGATGTTTATCTTACATGAACTCTTTAAATACTAGATATTTTTGTAATGAAATGATCTTGGCTAAGAGCAAGAGATGGACTAGTGATTCCAGAACTTAATGAAACAACATTTATTCATTTTGGATTTAGCCTTTTGTTTATAATGTTGTCATTTATCTTTCTGTTAATCCTGCTACATGTATAGGTCTGATATCTTTAGATTAAATGATCTGTGAAGTGAGGATTCTATATTATAAATACCATCTATAATTTGCTTCTCAAAATATATATGTTGTGTTCATATCTCCAGTTAAATTGATAGGATTTATCTTTGAGTTTTAATCGGATGATGAAATGCATTGATTATTTTCAGATTTATCTTACTGTAATCATGTGCAATTATGAGATCACAAGTTTATGTTTGTGTTTCCTCTTCTATCAATGAAACCTAAGTTGCTAATACAAGTTTTAAAATTTATTTAGAACAGTCACAAGGTTCCTTGCAGATTTCTCTCTTGGACAGGGCAGTTGGATGTTCTCCACTCATGAAGATGCTTGGATACACATTACTAACTCACTAACATGTTAGCTCCTTTGTATTTTTTTGTTATTTACTTATCACTGAAACTAGAATGTATGGTTCATCTTTTGACTATCCACACGTTTATGTTTCATTTTATTTTTTCCATATTAGTTTAGATTTATAAAGGAAAAACAAAAAACAAAAATTATGTGCTTTCTTTATTTGCTTCCTAGAAGCAATCATTTTTCACATTGATTTTCATAAGTTTCGATTAAAACTTGTAGTTTGTAAATCATGTACATAAGTAATATTTGTATATATTTTTCTTAAATATATCTACAACAATTACATTATACATATGTACATATATATATAGTGTTTAGTAATTAGTTAGTTATTTCATTTCTTTTATTTTTTTCTTTTAGGACTTTTATATTGGCTAATGGAGACATTAAACTCGTCGGAAAGAGTTACACCAAATGGCTTGGGTTATTTAGACAACCCCAGACCAGACTCGTTCTTCCAGTTGATGGATGGTCAATTTCGCCCGCCAACAAATGGCACTAGACGGAGGGCCTGAATACAATTGATGGCATGTGGAAGTCGTAAGAATCCTCCCCCACACACTTTCTCCCCTATAGTAACATGAATTCATTCTGACAACAACGTTACTTCTAAAACAACAACTACCTTGAATGAAAATCCCTAGATTCCTGTTGAGCCAGTAACACCGAACCCTCAAGTATCCGACGTACAAGAAATTGTTCGGCAATCACTTTTAAGGACACATAGTGCTTTGGCCCATATCAGACAATCTGTTAAGCCACTGAATCAACCTCTAAATTTCTTTGATATCAGAGAACAAATTGAAGGCACAGGTCTACTTTTAAACCCTCTAGGAGATGATACTATCAATCCTACTGATACACCTACTCCTAGAGCTAAAGGATCTGGTATTCCACCTTCCCCACCTCATTCATATCCATCCTCTTTAGGAGGAGAGTCATCTGATGAAGGTAGTTCTTCATCTGAACCATCTCAGACTTTGACACCACCTACACCCATGGAAAACCAAAAATCCTGCCAGACCATGGCTCAATCAAGATGTTGTGGTTGTACCTGGACCCCAACACCCTTTACCAAAACACCCAGAGAAATGGTTACCTAAGTTCGATCCAGATTCTAAGAAAATCTTCGAGGATCACATAAAGAAATTCATGCTAGCCATTAGACTCTGAAGTGTAGAAAATGAAGATGTAGTATGTAGAATTCTTCCTTACACATTTGAGGGCAATGCCTCTACATGGTATTTCACCCAACAACCTCACACCATTGTATGTTGGGACAGATTCGAGACTTGTTTCCTAGAGAAGTTCAGAGATGATAAATCTCATGAAGTCTTAGTCATGGAACTCTCTAGCTTAAAGATGAACCCTAAGGAGAAAGTAAAATATTTTAACCAAATTTTCCTCATGTTAAAAAACCGAATCCCCACTGATTCAATTCCCACAGAAAGCCTTATTGTGGCATATTACTCTAAAGCTCTACACAATAATATAGCAATTTGGGTTAAAAGGTCTAAGAAGTCTAGGTTACTGGAAGCCTTAGAGGAAGCAAGCCAAATCGAAAAATATGTTTTGAGCTTGAAATATAATCTTAGTAATGAGGCAGAAATAACCCCATATTCTAAGAAGAAAATAGAAATTCTTACTAGGCCTCCCCAAACCAAAACGCGATCATAAACCTTAGACTTAGAAAGTTTACAAAAGGTCATCCAAAAATTATCGAATCAAGTTGTAGACTTGAGGAGATCGGCTGAAGAAGCATCCTCGAGAAAAGGAAGTTATAAAACTCCTTTCAGAAAACCTTTTCCCCCCAACCGGCCAAATCCGACCCCTGAGGGTATGAATTTTGAAAGCTTGCAATACGCTCTGCAAACTATCCTTGAAGCACATGATAACTTAGTTCCCCGTGAGAATTCTAAAGATGTGGTTGAAAAAGAAGTAGCTGAAGAAGAGGAGTCATCTCCCAATGTCTTCAAACATTTTTCCGACAGTATTTTTCAAGACAATTTTGAAACTGTCCATCCTTACAACACCAGAAGAAAAACACAGAGTAAACTCTCTTTCGAAATAAGTACTAATGTGCCTCCGAAACAATTGAAACAAGATGAAACAAAACAAAATTTAGCAGCCCCAGTTTTAGAGTATGATTTGATTGAATACCTAAAGAAACTTAGGGCCAATATTTATATTTACGAACTTTTGAAATTCCCTCTTCTTCTGCAGAAAATGCTCTAGAACATCGCAGAAAATAGTAAAAAAAACAATTTGAACAACAAGAAAATTGCATAAATCGGTTCTAAAACAACTCAAAAGATCCCTTCTAAAACAACACCTGAACCCCCAGATAAAAGGGATCTCACTGAAAAACTATATCAAATGTAGATAAAGTAATTTGAGGGATAGTGGCTAAAAATCAGGAGAATTTTGTTGTTAATACTCGCAAAAATGTCCCACCTTTCTTGTTAACTTTTGAAATTTTCAATAGAAATCTACATAATTGCATGGTAGATTCTGGCGCATCATCAAATGTGATGCCCTTGTCTGTTTGCCAAAAAATCAACACTGAATTTCATCCTTCTAGTCTTAAAATTATCTCGATCGGACGAATGTTAAGGTAATTGGTGAACTAAAGAATGTGCTTGTTAGGTTATCTTCTAATCCTAAAGTTCACCAGATTATTGACATCATTGTTGTTGACATCCCCAAAGTCTATGGTTTATTTTTTAGCAGGGATTGATTCGAGCAACTACATGGTTACTTTGCAACATATTGGTCGCATTTATGGCTACCAGAAAATGGAAAGCCAAAAAAAATTAGGACTAACCGTGAACATTACCTCAAGCACACCGTGACAAATTTGAATGATGCTAATGAACCATTTACTGCTTCCACTAATTCACTTGAAATGCAGGGAATGAACACCTTCTTCGGTAACTTCATGGTTGAAACCCCCCGCCATCACCGATCTAGAACAATAGTCGGAGCTCATGACATGTACTCAGTCAACAGCTTTACTGAATGTGCCAAACACTGCCAACGAAGCTCAAATATGGTCACTTTACTTCAATGGATCCAAATCCAAAGAAGGAGTTGGTGAAACATGTGTACTCATCGACCCAGCAGGTAATAAAAATTTTATCGTATGTTGATCAGAGTTTGAATGCACCGACAACACCGCCGAATACGAGGCACTTTTGTAAGGACTTAGGAAAGCTATAGATATGAACGTAAAGAACTTAATGGTATTTGGTGATTCAGAAATTGTGGTCAGATAGGTAAGAAATTCCATACATTGCCTGTCACCACACCTAAAAAGTTACCAAGCTGAGGTATGGGAACTAATTCACAAATTTTCCACATTTAACATCAATTTCATTCCTAGATTAAGAAATTTTGAGGCTATTTTATTGGCTAACATCGCTTCTAAACTTTTTCCCATAGAAGGTCTTTATCTGAATGTATTTTCGATTGAGTTATTGTTCATACCATTGATCCCAGACAATGTCACTAATTGGAGAGTGTTTGATGATGATCAGGATATCATCAGTGTTTTGCATATGGAAGACACCTTCCAAGGTGCAATTATTGATGAAGGCACTCTGTAATATACCAGATATAAAATGTATGCATAACAGATAAAATGCTAGTAATGGCAGAATAATAGCAATATAAACAGAACATTCACCACAATAACACTAAAATGATATAAGAATAACAACAGAAATAGCAATTTGAATCTGAAAGCAATGTTCATGGGCCTCTTCAAGGGGGAAAACTCCAGTTGAGAAAATCTCTATTACAATAATATCCAAGCTAGGGTTCTCATACCCTCGACTCCTATTTATACTAAAAAGAAGCATCTAGAGGAAGATCCTTCTAGAAGTGGAAGCTTCTATTAGGTCTTCTTACATCCGCCTTATTCTATTTTATTGAAAGGCCTTATTAATATTGACCTTTATTACATTCGAATATATTGTTCCACCTATGTGCGGGTTAGGACCCTAACATGTCTGCCCCCTTAAAAATAGCCTTGTCCTCAAGGCTTGAGATGAGGAAATTGTTGTAGAATGGTAGTTGGTTCCCAAGTGGCGTCTACTGGAGTTGTATCTTTCCACTGGACCAGCACTTCCTTGATGGTTCTCTGATGTAGGCGACGCTCACGCTGGTCCAAAACTGCTTCTAGTTGTAGCCAAATGGATTCTTCTTCAACTAAATCTGGAAGGTTGGTTTGAATTTGGCACTTAGATGCAATCACCTTCTTTAAGCAGGAAACAAGAAAAATAGGATGTAGATTCAAATGGTTGGGAAAAGCTAACTGATAGGTGACTTGTCCCACACGCTTGAGCATAGTATAAGGACCATAAAATTTGGGCGCTAGCTTATGAAAATGCTCGACCTTGAAGGAAGTTTGCTTGTAAGGTTGCATTCGAAGAAACACCTAATCCCCTTCTACAAATTGATGTTCAGAGTGACCTTGATCTGCTTGTTGCCTCATGTGATTATGTGCCATGAACAAATTCTCTTTGAGGGTACGGAGAATATCCTCTCGAGCTATAAGTATTAGGTCAACCACCTGGACCTTCGAGGCACTCGGTAAGTATGAGAGATCTGAAGGTGGCTTCTGTCCATATACTGCTTCAAAAGGAGTCATGCATGTAGTTGTATGGTATGAAGTGTTGTACCACCATTCAGCTAGGGGTAACCATTGAGCCCAATAATTTTTCTTTTTCGAGGCAAAACACCTCAAATATGTTTCTAAACACTTGTTGACAACTTTCGTTTGGCCATCAGTCTGAGGACGATAAGTTGTGCTGAGATGCAATTCTGTGCCTTGTATCTTGAACAGTTCTTGCCAAAAATTGCTTGTGAAAGTTGGGTCGCAATCATAAACAATAGAGTGCGGCATGCCATGAAGCTTGAAGACCTGATCCATGAATATTTGAGCCACCATGGATGTTGTAAATGGGTGTTGAAGAGTGTAGAAATGAGCATACTTGGAAAGGCGATCAACAACCACCATGATGATGGATTTATTTCCCAATTTGGGTAAGTCGGTAATAAAATCCATAGAGATATCCTTCCAAATAGCAAGTGGAATCAGGAGCGGTTGTAGTGTGCCCGACAATTTTATTGTTTCTCCCTTGTTGCATTGACACACGTCACATTCAACTATAAAATTACGAATGTCTTGTTTCATACCATCCCAGAAAAAGGAACGTTTGACCCTGTCATAGGTTTTGGTGAACCCGGAGTGCCCCACTATGGGTGTAGCATGAAGCTCAGAAAGTATCGTGGATTTAAGCGTTGATTGATTACTTAAATATAAACGACCTTTGTATCGAAGTTCCTCATGGATCCAAGAGTACCCTGGGGAAGCTATAGCATTGGACTGCAATTGTTGGATCAACTGAGAACTTTTGGGATCTTGTATCCATTCCTGGCAAACGGCTTGGATCCAATCTGGTACAATGAATGAAAGAGAAAAAAGGGATCCTTCATCTTCATATTTTCAGGAAAGTGCATCCGCAACCACATTGTCTTTTCCTTTCTTATAAATGATCTCATAATCATATCCAAAGAGTTTAGTCACCCATTTTTGTTGTTCTGGGGAGGAAATGTGTTGTTCCAGAAAATACTTGAGTCTTTTATGGTATGTC
>JASDQU010440268.1:20040-34075 GCA_032191745.1 Picea mariana | reverse complement strand
CATTCCACATACCACCGAAAATGGAATGACAAGAAATATCCCTCTAGGATAGTTTCATTGAAAAATTTACTGGTGTTCATAACATTATTCCACAAATAAGCATGGGTTCTATAACTATACTTTTAGGATAACTCAATCCACAAAGCATCTTCCCGTGAGGTCTTTCACCATAAGGGGACCACTTTGGAGTTCATCCATTTCTACTTATTATCAACCATGACAAGACAATAATGAGTCATCTTTACATGAAACAATCTTGGTTCCATTAACCAACCTTTGTTCTATGGGTATTTCTTCAAGGGTTGACATCAATGACAACCAACCTTGATCAACAAGATCCTAGGGAGTCCTCTTATGAACCTAGGAGGTCATGGAAGCCTAGAAATCATCCTACATACCCAGATCTATCGCCCCAAGTTCCACCCTATTATTAACAACCACAATAGTGGAACTCGCCAAGTTGGAAAAATTGGTCTAGATAGTATCACCATTCATGGCTTCAAGGATGGAGAGGAGGGCATAACCAAGGGAACCCTCAAGCTCCACCTGTCCCTATGCCCAACCATCATTATCATCGATTTCCACTGAACATCCCGCAGCTTCTGCTAGGTTTTGTTCCACCACCTTGACCTCCTATTCCACAAAAACAACCACAACACTATCAGAATGCAAGCTCCTCGAGACCAACATTATTACCAAAACAATCAGTGCCCAATTCCAATAATAAGCCCACTCAAACTCTTCACAGTGTTGAGATGCAGGCCTTCCTGACATATGTTATTTCTCCTTTTCCATTGCAAGAGATTCAAATGAGGTCGGGAAAAGTTCTGGACAGGCAAAGACCTTCAGTAGTCATCCAGGAAGAAGAAGAAGAGGAAACCCCCACACAAGAGGAAACCCCCAAACAAACCATGAAGGAAACTAGGTGGGAATATGTTATTATTCCTAAGAACCAAGAACCCAATCTTCCCCAAAATGAACCTTCACAAATTACGAAGGCCCCTCCTTATCCAGAAATATTAGTAATCAAGAAACCTACCACCTGACTGGAATTTGACATCTTGAATGAATTGAAGAATATTTGTGTCAAGATTTCTTTGTTGCAAGCCATTAAGGATATTCCAATATGTAGTAAGGTGGTCAAAGAATTGTGCATTAAGAAGCTAGGGAGGAAGTAGAAATATCTTCCAATAGTACATTTGATAAGAGAACATTCTGAGTACATATCAGAGCAGCCTAAGGTAGAAAAATATGGGAACCCAGAAAACCCCGTAGTGACCATTACCATTAATGAGGTTTCCATTGGGAACACTCTCATATACCTAGGGGAAACCATCAATGTTATGACCATTACTACCTTGGAGGAAATACAATTAAAACCTCTTCTTAGAGCTACCCCAACCATTTTGGAATTAGCAGATAAGACCAGGGTCATACCTGAAGGAATTTTGGATGATATTATAGTTACTTTAGCTTCATGGGAGTACCTAGTAGGCTTTCTTGTCATACACTCAAAGGATCCTACCAAAGTCCATCCTGTTATTTTGGGAAGACCTTGGTTAGCCACAATGAATGCATTTATTGGCTGTAGAGAGGGAGAAATGACCATCTCAAATGGACTCTCTATCTAGAAGATCACCATATACCCTCTAGCTCAACCTATCATGGATAATCTATGGTGGCTTGAATGCCCATACAAAAATGAGGACTGGGAGGAACCTATGTTGTCGAGTGATCATTCCTGGGCACTTCAGGAGCACACAACGGAAAATTTGCTAAAATAGTTTATTTATGTTATCACGTGTGTTGATTTTCCACAATCTTTTCCCCAATTTGAGTACATGTTTGGGGAATAATTTCAGGAACAACTGAACCCATCGATTTTGTCATTGACATCTTTCATCTTTGAGATAGACTAGTCTTCCACATCTTATACCATGCCCTACGAGATTAGACCAACAAAAAATCTACATATAAACTCTAGGCTAGATGCATACCAACAAAAACTGTTAGTAAGTATCCTTAAAGAACAATCAGGGGCATTCCCCTGGGAATACATTGACATGAAGGGTATACACCCTAACACATGTATTCATCACATATATACCCAGGGGAAAATAACACCTATTAGGAAAGCCCAGAGAAGGATGAACCCATCACTCAAAGATATAGTAAAAGAGGAGATCCAAAAGTTATTAAATGTCATATTAATTTATCCCATCTCCGACAGCAAGTGGGTATCCCTGCTTGTAGTGGTTTCAAAGAAAGTGATCAGGAAATGGAGGATTTGTGTTGATTTTCAGGAACTTAACAAATGGCATGACAAGTTTATTAAGAAGAAAAACTCCCAACCTGATGATTAGGATTTTTTAATTGAATCCCGATTTAAAACCTTCAAAGGAAAACTTACCACTCATTGGTTGGATCCTTATGAGGTAGTCACCGTGTATGACAATGGGGCTGTGAAAATCAAAACAATTGATGATGGATAAGTCTCCTTTGTAGTAAATGGACATCGACTCAAAATTTATCACAGGCCCATTTCCAAAGAAGATTTTCTATAGGTCATGTCAACTAACAAGGCATTGGCCTTAGTAGATGGGGAAGTTCCCCCTTGTTATTGAATGCTTTTCCAAATTTTCGACTGTACATATGTAAATAATTTTGATTTTGTTGATAGACAATTCTAGAGATTTATGTAGGTATTTATTTCACCAAAAGTAAACAGTTTCAAGGTAATTTAAAGGAAGGATTTTTATTCAAAATATTGCTATATTCGAACCTTGTTGTCTGCTAAGAATCAATTGAATAATGACTTGTTGTAACTAGCCACATTTTTGCAAATATTTCCATCCTTTTTTTCTCAAGGCATCTTTAATAGCAGTTTCTCTTAAACCTTCACCACTAGATATAAGGAAGTGATACCGTAACCATCAAACTTAGAGGTTACTTGTACAGTTTTCCCAAGAACCCTGAGTAAGTGAGTAAAGTATATCTAATAAAGAGTAACAAGGAGGTATGATTAATAGTTAGCCATGGAAACATCACAATAACTTTAAAAAAAAAAGTGAGTTGAGCCTAAAGATACCTTTTTTTTCTTTCCCAATGGTACCATCCACTACACACTAAAAATGATTGATTATATCATATCTTTAGATAGGACATGTCTGCTTAAGTACCCCTTACATTAGGACAATCTACAAGGAATATATAAAGGAAATTCATCCTCTAACACAAATACCATCCTAATCAAAAAAGAAAAGAAAAAAGTTGTTTTTCAGAGTTGTTCCCCCATATTCTTGCACAAAGCAATATTATATTGAAATATGGTGGGCCAGTGTCTGAGGGTGTAAGAGGATAACCTATCGAGATACTGAATAGGTCTGCTGGCAACGAGTACCGGCATGTGGTATGACTAGGTAAACTCACTGGAGTACTGAACAGGCTTGCTGACAGCGGGGCACTCTACCTAGCGAGGATGATAATATGACAAAAAATAAGCAATTCCTAAATCTTAAACTTGTCCTGATGTACGACATTACTTGTAGACAAATCTGACACGAAGTATGTATGGTTAAGCTAAGGTTAATGAACTCCATAAATCTGTCATTGGGAACTAACTTTGAGACTATCTTGAAACTCTCTCGCCCACCTCTTCTTATCTATATGTAGGATATTATATCCTATAGGTGGGGCCATATTCTAACCATCTTGTCAGACCGATATGTGAAATTTATCTCTACACTTAACAAGCTGTAAATCTTCGGCTATTGGGAGAATTGACTAGTTTCCTATATTTTTTATTGTGAGGTGTCACAATACTTAGGAGTGGGGGAGGGGTTTCATGAGTTGAAAAATGACAAACTTCTTATCTATAATCCATGAGAAGAAGAAGTGGAATCTTTGTACAAATTTCTGTATGTTGTTTTCATGATGCAAGCTATTATATCGGCGGTTATTTTATTTTGAAATGTTAAATATTCCCTGTGTTTTATAAAATGTTATTGTACATTTATTTGACAGACCACTTGATTGGTTTTTCTTTACATATTATTCATTACAGATTTGTGATTACATGCCTTATAATATGCGAGAGAGAGGAGCAGGTTCTGTGAGAACGATGGAAAAACAAGTATAATAGAACACTCTTATCCTGTCTCTACTCCTGTTCACTGTAACTGTCAAAATGTTTTAAGACTGAGTGTTATGGATAAAACATCCATTACAGGATGAAAAAATTTCATTTCACACAGGAGTACCATATGGAGTATCGTATGAGGGCCATTTGAAAGATCATATGAGGTGTCAGATGACACACCATATGAAGGATCATACGAGGTGTATACACACAGTGAATGACCATGATTTCAGGTAACCAAGAATCGTTTGAATTTACTTGGTTGTTCATGAGTTAGTTAAATGGAAATTGAGAATTAAATGATACAATTCTTAAACATTTTTATGATCAAATGTCTAAGTCAAAGACTTGGGCATTGATCTAACTCCTTCATCATTACGATTTCCTCCAAAATATGCTCTTCAAATTCAAAATCGAAGCACTCAAGCTCACACATGGGAACTCATGTGTGATGAATTCATAAATGAATTCAACCATTTCCACCATGGGCACATTCAAAAAATGAGGGATCACTCAAATTATTATCCCATTTATGCATTGCGCTCATCCTCTGCTCAATTACGTTCGCCCTCGGCTTAATCGTTCTCACCCTCTGCCTGATTGTGCTTGTCCTCTGTCAAATTATGCCCTATGTTCATTTCTCCACTCTGTCACCATGCCCAAATGATATTATTCATCCTCCTACACTGACCTCTTTGATATCCTTGAATTCGCATAGTGTAGGGAAGTCTTCCTTCACCCAGGGTGGGGACCGTTCTTGGCCCATCTGCAGGGCCACAATGATGTCGTTTCTCTGCAATTCACCCTAGGATTTGATGGAAGGATGGCATGCATGGGATCTCTCACCTTCGTGGTCTCTGAGGAATCAATTGCCTCAGCCACAAAGCTTCCAAGAGTTGGAGATCGTTGGTTCAAAAACCACTAGTTGCCACGAGCAAGCTACAATAGGGTCTTTAAACCTGAGTTTCAAAATGTCTCTAGAGATAAGGGATACTCCAAGGAGTGGATTAAGGATGAGATAATTATCCCTCTGATAGTCATCACCATAATCATCACTTGTGAAGGTAGATATGTTGTTTTTAAAGCCTGCCATTTTGATTATTATCTCATTTTCAATTCAACAAGCCATTGAATTTCCATTTTTACTTCTTAAAAAGTCTTGACAAGATGTATTCCCAAGTACGAAAAAATTTGGCCAATCCCCGTAACAGCCTATTCCACCATGGCCTCATCAAATTGCTTGTTATAGCCGAGTTGGAAAAACAGGGGAAGAAATGGGATGAGTTCATTTACCAATTTTCAAACCCCCATATTACAGTCAAGACCAACAAGAAAACACTTGATCTAGGGATTGCTACCCCATCCAAACAAAAGACCAAGAAATTTTTTGATACCCTTGTAGCCTCATCGGGAAGGAAGACTAAGAATCCTATTGGTAACCCTCCAATGCCCTCAACATCTATTGATTCTGCACCTAAAAAGTTACAATAGATAATTCAACAAGACTTCCCTGTAGTCCCCACAAATAGGAGAGGAGCTAATCGATTCAACATAAGATATTTTCACAAACATGCTTGGAATACAAGAGGAAAACCTTATGAAAAAACCCTATCCAAGCATCTTCTGGTCTTGAAATCCCTCATACAAGACTTAGGGAAGTGTCTGCAGAAGAATTTGAGCCTAATAGAGAGACAAAATCTGAACCCATTTCCCCTCATAACCCCCCCGTTACTCCTACCTCACAAATGCCTATACCAGATCCCAGAATGGATAGACTCTTTACATCCTTCAAGGGATCCAAGCCCTCCTCTCAGATGTCTGATCACACTCCAGCCATTGAAAATTTACAATAGGAAAATGTTCAGTTGCTGCAACAATTGGAAGAGAGGAAGACCATGGATAGACATCTCCACCATGACAATGCAATACTACAGACAAAGGTGAATTCCCTCCAAAGATTGGTTGACCAAATGACACCATAGCCTCCATGCACAATTGAAACACTACAAGAGGGCCAAGACAGAGTCTTCAGGGCAAGAATCTTCTAAAGCTAATCCATCCCCTGCTCAGCAAGTCTAGTTATATTGGGAAATTCATTTTTGTTTGCAGTGGGACCAACAAAATATTAGGTGTGGGGGTAATGTTGGGCTCATTATTTGGTTAATTAATGTTGTTGATTAAATCCTTTTTGACTCATATTATATATGTATTAATAACCATTTTAAAGAAGTTTTGAAGGATTTCATATCAAATCATCATAGCTTATATCAGGTATGTGTAATTGATGTTTTGTGATGGTTTTGAGTTTAGTTCAGTTTGATTTAATGATTTTGAGAAGCTAATGCATGATCTGTGTGTCACAGGGAAAAATTGCAAGGCAATTTTTCATCCAGTAGCTCGTCTGGTACTCCATCTGACACTACGTCCAGTACTTCATCCGACACTGCGTCTGGCACTACATCCAACACTAAAAACGTGGGCGAGTTGGCAGTTGTTATATCGGCGGCCTGTGCTGGGAAAATCGGTGACATGGGTTTTGTTCACCCTCATGGCCTCCAACTACTAATCTCTTGACATCTTAGATTAAGCTGTTATGTTGAGCGTTGAGAGGCTTGTTCAGATTCTAGAAGCCAAAGGCAGTTATAGCATATTTAATGGAATTTTCCATTTTTAGAGGAGGTCGACCCTTCCAGTGGTCGACCTCTCGAATTATAACTATTATAAATACCACAACAGTAGTCAAACAAAGTGTCAAGGATTGTTAGAATTGTTTTGTTGTGTAATTCAAGATATTTCCACAAACTTATGTTAGACTGCGTTTTTTATTTAATGACCAGAACCATGTTGATTTAGCTCACGATTTGATGTTGAGGAGTAGCAACGACCTGCTGGGGGGAACACTAGTGGTCTGGGTGAATACTTCGATAGTTAGTTTGTGTATTTCAGTTGTGCAATTATCATTTCTTCCATTTCCTGTTATATGTGTTTTTATCATTTTACATGTTGTGTATTTGTTGTTCATTACTTAATTGTTGACATTTCCTTTTTGCAGGTTGCTTGAGACAATTTTTAATATGTTGTGTTCTTTTAATGATTAGTAAATAGCTTGCAAGCTTAGCTACTAACCTTTTTGTGTGATTAAATGTTAATTTGAATTTCTGCAAGTTGAAATAGAATAGCTAAAACAGAGTATTAAGTTAATACAGAGTGTAGAGTTTCTTTGGCAAAGTTTCGATGGATGAATATTTGCTAGTTTTGATTTTAATTCTCAGTTTGCTTATCAATTTTGTTGTAGCATGTTGAGGTAGAAGTAGAATTTAAATTATTTTTTTGTAAGCACTTTAACTGGCAATTTGAATTGTTAATAATAGGATTAGTTTAGATTAGTTTATAAAATTTCCATTCTAGATTTAAATTGCAACTTTAATTAGAAGTTTGAGTTTGAGTTAATCTTTAGTTATGAGTTTCTAATTGTATGAATTTTCTTAAATAGCATAAGAGTGCATTTGAATTAAATAGAATAGTGTCTTCTTATTGTTGATGATTAATGCATAAATTGAGAGATCACATGGATTTTCAGGATAATTGATGTTTCTTCTATGATGGATAAGCTCTCGTTAGATTGCTTGATTCATACCTTTCATTTCTCTATAGAAGTTAATATTGAATTTATTCCTCTTGAGATATCACTAATTGTTTGATTCCATCGTGATGTCATAAGACACCGAAGACATAATCATCATATTTGAAGTTTCTTGTCATTGTAGTTTAAGGATAGTTGTTGATTAATCTTTGAATATTGTCATGATGCTCTTAATTAAACAAGTTATGATTTCCTTTCGCAGATTAGAAGTAATTATGAGTTTTATATTAAGAATAGAGTTCACTTGCTTAATAGTTTTGATTAGTTACCTGCTGAGTAATTTTGATAGGTTAGTTGTTTGCTTGTTTACTTGTTGTTGCTCATTAATTTGAATAGATTGATTAGATTAATTTGCTGTTGTTGTTTCTCATCAAGTTGAATAGATTAAATAGATGACTTTATTTTTCTCATTAGATTAATTAATTTAACTTGTTTAAAGTAGGGTTTTCATTTGCTTCTTTAGGAACAATCCATCGACCCATTGTTTAAAAGTTTCTTAGGGTAAATAAATTAAGTTCCTTAATAGGGTTTTCTCACTGATAGTCTTTTCTTAAGTAGATTAACCTTAATATAGACCATGTCCTTATTTAGACTATACTTGCTCTAGCTTTTCTTCCTTGGCACATATAGTGCTACAACTCTAAGTTGACTTACCCTGGGTTGACAATTTAATTGAGGGATTTAGTGCATATAGAATACTCATCACTCTGTTTGCTATTTCTATTTGCATTCTTTGGTATGCAGATGTGAAAAGCTATCTTGTAATAGGGAAAATACCTCAGAACTTGTCCCTTCGAAAAAAATAGAGGATTATTCAGCTGAGCGCAAAATATATGTGGCATGATGACTGTTTGTAACGTACAAGAACTAATTTAGTGATTATAAGATGTGTACGAGAAGATGAGATGTATGATATCTTCAAATCCTTCCATGATGGCCCAATGGAGTCCATTTTGCTGATAAGAGGAAAACATACAAAATACTATAGACAAACTACTATTGGCCAACCATTTTCAGGGATGCAAAGAAATATGTGGCCAGTTGTGATGATTTTCAAAGGATGGGAAAACCAACTACACGTGATGAGATGCCTCTCCAAGCTCAGGTAGTGATTGAACCATTTGATAAATGGGCTTTGGAATTTGTAGGCCCTATCAACCCCATGTCTAGAAGAAGAAGGTATATACTAGTTTGTATAGATTATGTGACTAAATGAGGAGAGGCTAAAGCTTTGTACTCTGCAAATGAACAATCAATTGTTGATTTTCTACTCAAAGACATATTTATGCATTTTGGTGTGACTCGAGAAATAGTTACAACCCAAGGAACCCAATTTGCCTCCAATATGGTCAAAGCTATTACTAAACAATATCAAATTAAACATAGGAAATCCTCACCTTGTCACCCCTGAGAAAACAAACAAGTAGAATCAACCAACAAAGTGATAGAGGCTATACTTACCAAGATAGTTCAATTACACCATAAAGATTGGGTGGATTGGTTGCTTGAATCCTTATGGGCCTACAGAACAACTTGGAGAAACACCACAGGCCATACACCTTATGAATTAGTGTATGGGAAGCAGGTGTTGCTTCCCATAGAATTTCAAGAGAAAACTTTCAGGAATGCTATGCAATTGGGAATGGATTTGGATGAAGTCCAAAAATAGAGGATACTGTAGCTAAATGAACTTGATGAAATAAGACAAGATGCTCTGTAGAGGAATACACTTATTCAAGAACAAAGGACCATATGGAATGACAAGTATATCAAGAAGNGTCATGATGACTGTTTATAACGTAGAAGAACTAATTTAGTGATTATAAGATGTGTAAGAGAAGATGAGATGTATGATATCTTCAAATCCTTCCATGATGGCCCATGTGGAGGCCATTTTGCTGATAAGAGGAAAACATACAAAATACTACAGATAGACTACTATTGGCCAACCATTTTCAGGGATGCAAAGAAATATGTGGCCAGTTGTGATGATTTTCAAAGGATGGTAAAACCAACTGCAAGTGATGAGATGCCTCTCCAAGCTCAGGTAGTGATTAAACCATTTGAGAAATGGGCTTTGGAATTTGTAGGCCCTATCAACCCCATGTCTAGAAGAATAAGGTATATACTAGTTTGTATAGATTATGTGACTAAATGATGAGAGGCTAAAGCTTTGTACTCTGCAAATGAAGAATCAATTGTTGATTTTCTACTCGAAGACATATTTATGCGTTTTGGTGTGACTCAAGAAATAGTTACAACCCAAGGAACCCAATTTACCTCCAATATGGTCAAAGCTATTACTAAACAATATCAAATTAAACATAGGAAATCCTCACCTTATCACCCCCGAGCAAACAAACAAGTAGAATCAACCAACAAAGTGATAGAGGCTATACTTACCAAGACAGTTCAATTACACCATAAAGATTGGGTGGATTGGTTCCTTGAATCCTTATGGGCCTACAGAACAACTTGGAGAAACACCACAGGCCATACACCTTATGAATTGGTGTATGGGAAGCAGGTGTTGCTTCCCATGGAATTTCAAGTGAAAACTTTCAGGAATGTTATGCAATTGGGAATGGATTTGGATGAAGCCCAAAAACAGAGGATACTATAGCTAAATGAACTTGATGAAATAAGACAAGATGCTCTACAGAGGACTACACTTATTCAAGAACAAAGGACCAAATGGAATGACAAGTATATCAAGAAGAAGTCTTTTCAGTCTGGTGATTGGGCCCTTCTATATGAAAGTAGGGTCAAGAATTTTAAGGGTAAATTATCCACTCGATGGTTGGGACATTATGAAGTAGACACAATTTATGAAAATGGTTCACTAAATATAAATACTATTGATAAGATCAGACCTCCTTTGTTGTGAATGGGCATCAATTGAAAGTTGATCATAAGCCTCTGTCTAGAGAGGATTTTATCAAACAAGTTATTTAGAATTTAGAAATGCAATTCGTAAGCAAGATGGGTTCCCTTCCTGCTAAACCACCATTGTAAGTTTTTGTTTTGTGATTTGATTTAATTTTGTATATGTGTGTGTGTGTGTGTGTGTGTGTGTGTGTGTGTGTTATGTCTTAATGGCATTCATTGGTTTAGGTGTAGCTCCTTGGACAAATTTCATGTACCATCTCAATGCGCGATCTCTTAGGGTGGTACTGAACTAAGCTCATTTGACAGCTTCACCGGTGATATTATTAATACTCCACACATCTTTGTAGAGAAACCAGTGCATCTCAGGGTCTTCAGATCCATCTCCTCTAAAGGTGGGTAACCTCATGTCGTCTGCCATAGATATTCCTAGGTTTCCTGACTGAGTATGTGGTGGAATACTAGTGATAGTGCTCTGATAACTTAGGTTACTCTAGTTACTTAAGGTTGTTGAAACAACAGGAAGAGTACCAGTACTTACTTCAACAGTCTGCGCAGTTGCTGAAGTTTTTGGATCTTCTCAGTGAGGTTCCTCTATCCTAGTGGATTCTAAATGCTCTTCATCTGTCAGATCTACCTCTTCTCCACTGTAGAAACCCTCGTCCTAGTAGTTCTTCTTAAACAGGTTCACGAGAAGAACTTCTCTGAATATTCTCCCACTGCATGTATGTCTATCCTTTGTGTCGCTGTCATTGTCCGAATTCTTGAACATTAGCCTTTTCGAATCCACTCAACTATTATATCTTCAATATGTTCTTCTCATGCAATAGCATCTTGATTCTCAACTTCATGAAATGTAAAAAATTTCCTATGGGTCCCTTGAAGAAATATCTCTCGGCTTAGGTATATGAATCTACTCTGTCAACATCAAACTCGGTGATATACCCTCCAATGGTTCTATCAAACCAGTGCTCTACTGCTCTTAACATGGTGTTATCAACTCTCTTGACCTTCTTGATCAACGTCGACGTCCAAACCACAGGTGGCCTAGATATGATCACAAATTGGGTATTTGCTAACCTAGCTAACCACTCATATAGCTCCTGATGGATTCCTCCAAAGAAAATTTTGTGTATATCATTAAATATATATCTCTCTAACCAATCCTCTGTATTAATATTAGGGTTCTTGTTCTGGGCTTCAGCGAAGTCCTTTTCTTGATATTCTATCTACTTTTGAATCTTTGTCTTCGATGGAAACCACCTTGACATTCCCTCAAGAATATTCTCGTCCCGACAATGGAACCATTTGTTGGCACAGGGGCAGACCCAGGGTTCAGCTCCAAGAGCGCACCAACAAGCCCTAACTACTAGCGCTTTCGGCAACACCTAGGAAGCAGATGCATTCTTACCTGAAGTAGTTATGGGGGGGTTACAGGAAAAATATTTCTACAACCAAAGGGGATATCAAGTGGATCTAATACAAGAACAATGCAACATTTATATATCACTTACTAGCTCAGATCTACTCCACACAACTATCTATTAGATCTAACACATTAATGAAATTAGCAGTATATCAAATGGAAAAAAACCAAGCATCAATCACACATAATACAATATATACATGGTTCACCCTCTCTCTAGGGCTATGTCCACAAAACTGTGCTTTATAATATATTAAGATGAAGCATATAGTTCTTGTATGTGCTCTCAGCTAGCAGATCTTGTTTCTTCTCCTCTCTATCTCTCCCCTACCTATGCAACCAGTTGCAGGGTTGATGTTCACACCCAATTGAAGATCTTACAATACCATAAGGCTCTCATACTCAACACTTCTTTCTCACACAATATTACTTGCTCCATCACACAATAACAATGAGAACCACACAATAATACCAACAAAACAACAACAACTAACCATCCCAAGTCCTTTAGACCTCTATTTATACATTACAATAGCTCTTGGACACCTTTAGGTTAAAACCTAAGTGTCAAAACCCTAGATACTGAAACCCTAGGTGTCTAAACCCCTAGGTCAACCTGACCTGCGTTTTCAGGGCTTCGCCAACCTGTCTTTCCTTCCTTCTCATGTGGTGCTCCAACGCATCCAATAGTGGCTTTTTCTGCTTGTTGCATTGTCCACGATCCATCTTTCTTGCTTGTTTGTCATCCTCAATCTCCTCGTCCAAAGTCTTTCTTCCTTTTACTTCGCTCCATATTTTCTGCTCTTTTTCTCACTTTGACCCAGTAACAGTCACTATGCCTTCCACGCAATTCTCATTTTTCCTTTTCCTCCTTAATATTTGCTTTCTTCCATAACCAAGGGCCAACAAACTCTGTTATCCTCACTTGAAGCTATTGTATGGTCTCGGCGATCTTTGCCACTTGAACCTCAACTAACTCATGTTCCTCCTATGCCAAGACTAGCATGGAGTGACATGCCTTATTCACCACTTCTTTGACCGTAGTCTGCTCTACGAGAATCTGGTCCTTTTCTCTTTGTAGCTTCACTTTGTCCTCATGGAGCATCTCCCGAAACTCTTCTTTCTCATTTTCATAGGTGGTTACATAGTACCACGCGACTCATAATTTCTCTAAGGCTTCCTCTTTTTCTTTTTTCAAGGCTTCTGTAGCCTTCTCCTTCTCCTCTTTGGAATTTCTGAAGTCAAGCCTTTGTCACATCTACAATTCTTATTAATTGGGTTGGCTCATCCCCCAATTCTGCAATCTGTGACGAGGGGGGCATAGTAGATACTGCGTGGACCAAACGAGTATCTTTTTGTATTTCCTTCAATTCCTTCTCGATCCTTCCATACAACTCCTCCTGCTTCTCTCCATATCTTTGCAAGATGTCCTTGGAAGCTTCCTCCATGGCTCTGTGGACCAAACTGATGTCTTCCTCTATAAGCATGGCCTCTAATTGGGGCTTACTAGTGCGGGTCTTTTTTCTTGATGAAGGTTTTTGTGAAGAAACCTTCCTCTTCTATGTGTTACTGTTTTAGCAAGGGGATCTGTCCTAGTTGCCTTCCTATTACACGTATTCCTTTCAGAATGTATGCGATGAATAGAGTGTACTCATTGTATTGTGGAATGATGTCATGGTTAGCCGCTCCAACCAAAGATGGAATGTATTCTGGCAGGATCGATGGGATTAGCTTCGCATTAGCCAGATCGTCATGATGCTTACTTCGATGCTCAGTTGCAGGGTTAGCATGGCTAGAATGTCGTCTCGTCGAAGGGGACACCTGCAGTGATGCAGGAGCATCTCAAGCGAGCCAGCATGGAGACAACGAACAATTGGAAAAGCACCTAGCACAAATTTTGAAATATCTTGAACCATTAATGAAACATCAAGTGGAGGCACAC
>JASDQU010440268.1:6131-19928 GCA_032191745.1 Picea mariana | reverse complement strand
GCTAAACCACCATTGTAAGTTTTTGTTTTGTGATTTGATTTTATATATATATATATATATATATATATATATATATATATAGAGAGAGAGAGAGAGAGAGAGAGATAGATATAGGTGTTTGTTAGATAGTTATTTTTTTGTGGTGTTGCTAATAAAGGCATAAGTTGATTATGTTCTCATGTATATAAGAAATAAAGAGGATGTTTTCCAGAGGAGAGTTTATTCCTTTAACCAACCTTGGTAGTTTACTCATAGGAAAGGAACCAAAAGGATTTTTTTTTTAAGTTTTTCAGACACCTAAAAATTGAAAACACCAGCGAGCATTAACTGACCCGAGCTCAAGAAAAATCCATAGGATAATATAAGGATTTTTCTTTAAGTTTTTCAGGCTCCTAAAAATTGCAAACACTGGTGAGATCTAACTCACCTGGGCTAGAGAAAAATCCACAGGACAATATAAGGAGTTTTCTTTAAGTTTTTCAGACTCCTAAAAATTGAAAATACCGGTGAGCATTAACTGATCTGGGCTCGAGAAAAATCCACAGGACAGTAGTAGTTAGGATCTTGTTTTCAATAAAATGGGAGTGGCAATGAAAATAGTGGTTTGTTTGGTTCCAAAAGAGGAGGTTATACACCTCTAAAGGGAAATGTCCAGCTACAGTTGCCTTCTTGTGTTAGAGCTTGGAGCCCAGTCATTGAATTCTTTTACCTCATTTTTTACTCCCACTGCAATTTCAAATTTTTTGTACCAGTGTGTTGTTTGTTGTTTTACCTATATGGTCTTGCAATAGAATAAATTTATGTGTTCTCCTCCATAAGAAACAACAGATGCCAGTAATCACTACAAAACGCATCCTACAAAGTTCTAGTCTATAGAATCTTCCACCAGGTACCTTATCAAATTTTCATTGGGTACCGGAATAAAATCTTTGTGTTGTTCCAGTACTAGACAACATCTCTGTGTTGTTACGATACTGCAAATATTCACCTATGTGTTCCGGTAATGGAAAAGTATCTGTGTTTTTATGGTACTGCAACAATATTCACCTATATTTTCATCTGGTACTGGACAAAACTCCTTGCATTGGTCCAGTACTGAAATGGATATTTTATACTGGTTCGTTACTAAACGACAGTGTTGTGGTGATCCGATATTGAATTTGTACTCTGATATTGATGAAGAGGATTTTGGTAACATTGTTCTTGATCTCATTTTACATATGGTTACCCCCATATTCCCTTGTTATTTTAGAATCACTAAACCTTCATATCATTATTTTTTGAAGTTCTTCATGATTCCCCTAGTTTCAAAATTAATGCTAATGTACAAGACTCTCTTTACAAGGTGATCATCCAGTCTGACATATCTTGTCAAAAATTCTCATTTGTATGATGACAAAACTACCACTTCCTATGAACTCATTTTTTTTAAACTTATGATGTCGAATGCTATCTAATGATTCTTTTTGGTCACATCCCCCATATTCATCATAATCATTGTGAAAACCGATAAGAAAGGGATGTGATGCTACTTGTGGGTATGATCGTCACCTTATCCATGAACACAATATTGAGTCATGATCTCTGACTTCTTCCTTACCTTTCTATTATTTCAAAGAATTGATCGTTTTCCTCTCGATTTCATTATATACGTTCTTTTGTATGGCTCTACCATACAGATCAGCATTAATTAACCATTTTTTATGTTATATACCACTTGATCTGCTCCTACTATCATGTTACTTTGCCTTCATCACCCAGTTCACGTAAGCGTTACATCTAGTACCAAACCCCTTCCTAAGTTTTGTTGCCTATATTTGTTTTAAAAACCCATTTTTTAAAGCCAACATGGGGGTTGATAAGCACGAACCAGTGTTTCATATGTATAGAGAGATGAAGGAGTATCAAGCTTGAAAATAAAATTTGAAGAGGCTGGTTGGGTTCCCTTCTTGGAAAACTTTAGAGGAAATCATGATGGAGTATCTCGTGCCTTCGTCCAAAGTTATGATAGGGAGAGTGTCCAGTTGAGGGATCTTAAACTAACAATTATTGAAGCTACCATAGCCGAGGTGATCGAGTTACCTTCCACTGGAGAGAAGTATTTCAAAGGCATCATTGTGGACAGGGGCATCTATAAAAAATTCTTGAAACCTGAGCACCTAGACCCATATTGGACAAAAGGTATCCCTAGAGGTTGGATCAAAGAGGAATATTTCACAATGCTTGTCTTCTTGCAGAAATTTTTAACTTGCAAAGGGAGGTATGTAGTAACCTTTCTTTATCATTTAAGACTTTTATTGCATTTTGAAGGAGGCCCATACATAGACTTTCCTCATTTCATATGAATGAGTCTGAAAAATATGGTGAGTGGTGTTAAGTCTGCATCCAAGAAACCCAAAACCAGTCTTTATCACCATGGGCTGATGAAACTCTTAGTTGTTCATGAATTAAGAAAATGGGACATTAGTTGGAAGAAATTCTTAACAGAAAATTTTTCTCATGAGACTTCTATGTTTGTAGAAGGGAGTGTCACGGGGGAACCTAGTAAAGGATCAGATAGAAAGAAGGGAGATAATAGAAAGAAAGGACAGAAATTTAGTAAAACAATGGATCCTATTGGCCCTAGCTCACCACAATCTGTAAGTAAATTGAATGAAGAGAAGACAACAATTTTAGAAGAACAGCCTGCACCTATGGTGGCACAATCATCCAATATCAAGAACATTCAACCAGACTTTCCCACAAAAAGTAAAACTCAATTCAGTACGAAAAGGAGAAAAAAACAAAGGTCCCTGAATGATGATGGGAAAGTTGCAGACACTATCTCTGAGGTAATTGTTGAAGTATCTCATGAGTAGGCTGGGGGAATTATAAAGGGTATTCCAGAAGGAGTTCTTAAAATACCTCAGGAGCATGGTTGAGAAATTTTAGAGAACATTCTAGAAGTGATTGTTAAAATGCCTAAGGAAAAAGGTGGAGAAGAAGAAAAGACTCTCGAATTGAGAGTCAAATGCAAGAAGAAATGCAGAGATAATGAAGGTAGTACTCTAGCACAATCCTCTAGTAGGAAGACCAGGAGTACACCAGAGTAACATGTTCCAGTCTCTACATTCGATCCCTTTAGTAAGAAGATCATGAGTATGCCAGAGGAACAAGTTCCAACCCCTACATCCAAGCCCTTTGATAGAAAGACAAGGAGTGAAAAAATAGAACAAATGCCAATCTGTCCACCTAAGTCCTCTAGAGGAAAAGTGAAGAAGGCATAGGACAAACAAAGTTCAGTACCTAGTTCTGAGCATAAAACGAAGAGGAGGATATTGTTTAAAGAAGAAATTATTGTTCTTGTGAGCACACTCGAAGAAGTCCCAGGTCCAGGATGAAGAACCACTCGAAGTATGGTTAAGCAGGGGGGAATTATTCATGTCCCTTATTTTGCATAAGATCTGGTGGACATCCCAACTTCACCAGAGAAAGAAAAAATCTGTGTAGCGACTATTAGTAAATTGGAGGAATTAGTGACATAAACACTAAAGGACTTAAGAAGAGAAGTTGAAGCCATGGAAGAGATAACAGAGAAAGCAGTTGAAGAACCAGTCAACTCTCTGACCAAACATCAGTTGGAAATGAAAGTTAAAAAGATTACAAAATAGAATGCAAGGTTGAAGTGAGAAACAGAGGAGTATAAAGTGTTGGATAGGCATATCAAGAAATATAACGCACAATTAAAGGAGAATAACTGCAGACTATAGGAAGAGCATAGTGAAGTCTCTGCCAAGATGAATAAAGTTTTGCGCCTAGTACAGTATACATGAGTCATTAAGAGTGAGCTCAAGGATGAGGCTTCAAGGATAGATATCTTAAAACTAGATAGCTAATGTTCAAGAAAGGTAGAGGATCAGCACCAGTTTTGAAATTTTGAAGATTGATTCGGCAGTTTTGCATGAGAACATGCAATGAATTATGCATGGGGGAAATGTTGAGCCTCCTTTTTGTCACCTCCAATTTCCTTATCTTTCCCATATCCTAACCAATTTTTCCTAATACTGATGCACCTTCTTCCTAGTTTCTTCATCAGACATGCCTTTAAGTAATTTTTGTGTAACCATGAGTTAATTGATGTTTAATCATAATTTCTAGTGATTTATTAATAATTAAGACTAATATTTGATGTTCAAAGAACTTTCTAATTACTTTGCATGGTTCAAGTAGACTTCATGCTAACAGTTTTTTTGTTAAGATCGTCGGGTACTCGTTGTTGGGATCATCTGATACTCATTTGTTACACTTGTCGGGTACCAGCTTGTATGCATGTGTGCATCTGGTACCCATTCGTTACACTTGTCCGATACCAACTTGTATGCATGTGTGCATCTGGTACTAGCTTGTATGCCTGTGTACATCCAGTACCGATTGTTACACTCATCCGGTACTGGCATGTATGCCTGTGTGCATCCAATACCTGTTCCAAATTTCCTACCTTGGTTGTTGGGATGATATTTCTCTCAATGAGTTCAAGGCATTCGATTGGTTCAAACATTATATGTTCATTGGAATACATGATACATTTCATCACTCATTCACTTCATTCCATGAGGAAGAAATTGTTCCTTAAGAATCGATATATCATCCAATTGTAAATATTATAAAAACATTTGATGATTATCTTTAGACTTGGGATGTAATGGTTGCTTCTCTTTAAAAGAGAGAGCCTCGTAGATGACAGGATATAGAGAGAGAAATAAGAAAAGCACATTATGATGCAAGTCTTGTTTTTTGGAACAACTGTGAATTGTATCTCCACTTTATGAAGCAATGAATAATTTCCGTTATAGATTACATGTTTGTTCTTACACCTTCTCTACTATAATTTATCGTAAGAGATACCTTATTGGTATGGCAAGGGCCCACTGACCCAACTAAGATAAGTCTCTTTGTAATTAATTGTGAATATGGTTCTGATTTCCTGTGTGTGTGTGTGAACAGAGTATTTTCATATTTGTATTACAGCATTTAATTCCTTCTCTGATATGTTTTAGTGATGCATTTGGTAACAAGTTTTTTGGATGTTTGGTAATTTTGAATAAGACAAAGTTGTGTATAAGATATCTCTAAGTAATGGTTTGACATCTTTGTGTGAGTGTGCACAAACAATTATTTACTTTAAGTGCTTTAACATTCTATTTAGACAAATGTTATAGTGTTGTTTCCATTCTGCATATCTAAGAATGGTTTGGATCTCTATCTTCCACTATACATGAACCTGTAATGGAGCATCTTACCATACTCAAATCCATGCCCTATAATTAATCAAGTTTCACTTTGCATATACAGGTACAATTAAGACCTCCATCTCTCCCATACATGTGCTTACAATGTAGTGTTTATACTCTGCCTAGTAGTTCTTTTAGCTCAGTTAAGTTCCCATAATGTTAATGAGTGACTGTGTGGTTGTTACAGGAGATAGAATCATAGCCCATCTCCATCTTTCATGAGCCAACAATGAGCAAGATCTCTCCCCTAAAGAAGAATTATGAGTTATACATTTGTTAACCAGTTTTTCTTTCTATATTTTGAATTGTATGTGTGGAGTGTTATTTGAAAGGTGTGAAACAAAGTGTTTAGTTTCATAAGTAGCTTTCGTACATAAACTATACTCGGTAGACATAGATAATTATATGTTATCGGTACATACACTACATCAACTTTATTGATTATGAAACCGGATTGACAGATTAAATTATTGCAATTTATTGGACATATAATTGCACCAACACCTACTTTATGTGGTGGCATGTAATCTATTGCTTACTAAAATAAGTGAAATTCCTCGTTGGTTAGGCTCTACTCAATCCTGACATTTCCTCCTAGAAGGAATAACCAGATGAAGGAGTGTATTATCCTCAATGTCATGGCTAATACAACTCACGCTCTACCCATAGCTTTGTCAAAAAATGACATTTTCCATCTTCTCTACTTCCTTTTATAACATTTAGGGTGATCTCTGCTGAGGTATGAAAATGAAGAAATGGTGTCGTTAGTGTTTCCCTATTTGGATATTTTCATTTAGAATATATGTCATTGTCATTAATGACCTAATGTCCATATGATATCACATGAGCTGGTACCTGAAAGGATAAAGTAGTTATTAGTTTTTTTACAATAGCAACTAATTCGACCTGAATGTGTCCTCTACTTATCTGAATTTCTTGTACTTTATTATACTTCTTCTATTCCGTAGGGATCTTATGTGTGTGAGAGGTCAGGTTGGGTAACACGTGTATAGGATCAATCTTTTCACTTATCTTGAGTATGAAGGTTTTCGATGTGTATATGTGTGAGTGGTTTTATGGGAATGAGAGCAAGTTGATGGATAGAGAATCATGGGTTATGCACAGGGAATTCATTTGTGAATTCACGGGCTACGTGGTTTCAACATTACATGATTTTAGGTGTTAATGTTTAGGTTGGGAAAATACCATGAGAAATTGCCACAAATGTTCTTCCTAAATGGGCTAGGTATGTGGTATATGATTTCATGGGTAAGTCTTTCAAAATACATTCTCGAAAGGTCTCTCTTGTGACACGATATTGAGAATATTTGGCAATGTTTTGATGTCGTCGGTTCGCGGTGCGAAGGTGGAAAATATTTATAGGGAACAACCAACTTTTTAATGAACAAGTTTGCACATATGAGTACTGTAGAGGGTGGGGCCCGCTATGGTGGTTTCTATGGGGAATATCATGTAGTGTGCGGGTTTGTGGGACTTTCGTAAGGTTATGGTTTAGGATTTGTTTTAGGCTTCCATAAGGGCGCATGCATGCATGTTTTAATGGTGATATTTTTGTCTTTTTTGTTCATAGTGATGAGTGTATGCAGGTGAAATAGTGTATAAAAATATGCCACATTTCCACGGGCATGAGCCAATAAAAGTGTTTCAAAATAGTATCCTTGTTAATGGTCCTTTTGAGCCCACGGGAGGACTTGCATTCTATTGGTTCGTATAATCATGTAACTTTGTGGGTGATCTTTCTATTATTTTGTCTATGGGATTTTTTCTTTTGCATCCCATTAGTGATGTCTATTTTCATTTTGCAATTTAATGTGTCATGTTGTTTGGAAAGAAAGAGGTGTCTTCTCATCCTCCATAGACAAAGGAATACGTGAGCACATATGTTATGCAGGCTTTTCCATCTATTTATTTTTAATCCAATCAATCCGAATGAAACATGCTCATCAAAAGTGAGCTCCCATTAGTGTGCCATATACCAGGTCCCTTTTCCATGTTTATGCTAATTAAAAACCCAAAAGGATACAAACCTTTCCTCTTTTATAGGTGGACGTGTAAAATATTGTGAGGATTGGATATGTCATGTAGGTAAGGGGTGATAGAAAAATACATTATGTATTTGATTTATCCTGCATATTTAGAGAGTGTAGGTTGGTAAGATATATTCTTGAATAAAGCTTCCTGACCCCCCATTTCTTTATGATTGTTATGATCAATATGCACATGCTAGTGAAAATTGATTGCATTAAAGTTAACCAATGGCCAATATTATCTAGGGGAAATCGACACTTCAAAATATGAGAAAAGTAAGAGGAATTGATATGGTAAGGGGGGGTAAGCCCCAAATTGAAGTATTTTAAATTCCAAACTTTGAATCACTGAGAATAAACATCATGATACATGATCATGGATTTAACATATTAGCTCTAAATTATACTTGGTAAAAGAAATGAGGGATGTTAGTTAATCGAGATGCATCACCATACCATCTATGCTACCTGCTCAACTCCTAACATCTAGTGGATGATTTGGTACTTGATTTAAATGGTTGTTGGGGTAGCATCACATCATTAAACTAAGGCTTTTTAAAGTTCTTGATACTTATTGGAAAAGAAGCATCGATATTGGATTTATCAAGACGATTTATAGTAGGTTCCTTAATCGAGTGATTTTGAAAAATTCCCATTTTTATAAACATAATACAAGGAAGAATAAGTGACATTGAATTGTAGGTAAGGTTAGGCATTTGAATATAAGGACTAGTAGGGGCTCCATTTTTTTAGCCAGTGAGGGATAAAAGAAATGGGGGGCTTGTTGTGGATACAACATAGTCCAAGGAAGGTGAAGAGTTTATTTTCCTGGAAGTGCCTTGTGCCCTTATTCAAGTCTCATACCTAATAACCTTGAAGCAATCTCAGCCTCATATTCAACGTCAAGGGTCGATCTTTCCCATTTGTTGGAGATCAAAGTTTTAGAGAAATCCCTTCAGAAATAGGGTTGTTTGGAAGAACCCAAGAGGATTTCTAGGGTGAACTTTCCAATGGAGATATCTTGATGATATGAAAATACTTAGATGTTAATTTAATTCATAAAAACATACTAACATCCAACCAAATTCAACAATTTATGATCATATTGACTATTTGCAAATAAACATATGAATCCTCTTACTCATCCAAAACTTCATTCACTAATAAAGAAATTGCGGAAAAATGAGAGATAGCATAATAGAAAATAAAAGAACTAAGAAGACAAGAGTTTATAATGGAGTTCACCCATCTTGGGATGTCTTTGGGTCCACCTCCAAATAGTGATACCGCTCTATTAATGATCAGATGCTTGATACAATAATGACTTAAAATGGAAAAATTTTGAAGACACCTTTAAATTTTCCTGCTCAACCCCATAAACAAATTTCACCATTGAATTCCTCTCAAAATTCTAAGAAGAATGAGTATCAACTTGACTATGTTTTGAACAAGTTCCCAAACACCCGCTTTGGCATGCTAAATGAGACTATGACTCTCATACATAGAAAAATGTACTAATATTTTCGTATACAATACTTTATCACATAATCGACATCACCATCATATTCCTCTCGAGAAATGAGAAAAATGAGTATAAACACTCTATACTTTTCTCAAAGAACTTTGTGGAACAAAAAATGATGCAAAGAAAAACAATTGTACCTCTTGACATGCATTTCAATACATCCAATTCTCCAACTTGGCATTCAAATCGATGCTCCCACTTGTTGCATGCATTCCCATGCTATAAAATGGTTGAGTGTGTGGATTTTATATAGGATAGGTTGGGGGCTCTAACCCCACCCAACTCCATAGATTCCCGAGGAAAAATAATTTAAATTTAAATATAAATATTTTGGTTAGTTTTAACAAACCATATTGTTGGCGCAACAATTGGATATTATGGTCAACTCGTTGGAATATTCTCAAATATTCTCACACAGGTCTTGGGTTTGATCCATGCCAAGACCAACAACATTTTATACCCCTTAGCCAATATTGTCTAATCGAGGAGTGCCACGTGGCACTCTCTGATTGGTCCATGTGTCACACTCTTATTGTCCCACCTATTGTATAGTTAGTGCCACATCAATGCACAGTCAACCTGCCAATTGGACGTGTGGATTCCACATGGAGAATTTCAACTAGTCTACTTGTCTGTATGGATTTTCTCCCCAAATTCCACGTCACTATACAACCTTCCATGTGTCATCCTTTCATTGATTCCACATGGAATGTATAGATGTCACATGGAAAATTTCACTGGGCCAACTAGGTGCCTAAAACGCGAAAACTAAGTGACATGTGGAAGAATTTCATTATGCCATGTCATCATGTTGATGTCATTATGATGTCACCATGTGCCATGTTAGATATATGGATGGCCATGTGGCAACCTATGGTCCTGCCACATGGCACCCCCATTTTGTCATTTTCCCCTTGCTATTGTTGAAACTTTGAAAATCCATAACTTCCTCACACGACGTTTGTTTGAGGAAATTTACACTTCGTTGGAAATCTCTCATTGAGATATATGCAATGTAGTCATTTTCATTAGCATTTGAGAAGATTGACTTTTGATCATTTTGTACCCTCTTGGATCACACCTCCCCACTGAAGAACTTTTGAACCTCTAAAAGTATGGATTACTCAGCAAATTAGTGACGATAAAGATTCCTCAGTCTTCTGGTATCTATCCACTTTTGTTGAAATGCACTTCAACTGATCTCTGTCTTATAACTGATCTCTATCTTGGAAATCCATCTTGAATCTCCATCATGAACTTCCACATTAGATCTCCATCTTGGATCTCCATCTTGGAACTCCATCTTGGATATTCATCTTGGAACTCCTCCTTGGATTTGATCTCCATCTTGGAACTCCATCTTGAATCTCCATCTTGAAATTCCATCTTGGATCTCCATATTGGAACTCCATCTTGGATCTCCATCTTGGAACTCCATCTTGGATCTGATCTTGATCCTCCATATTGAATCTCCATCTTGAACATCCATCTTATATATCCATCTTGGAACTCCATCTTGGACCTTCATCTTGGATACGGATTTGATCTCCATATTGGACTTGATCATTCTGTTGTTGTTCATGCCATGCGCCATCTAGGCTACACTTTTCTTGTACTTTTTGATGTATCTATTGGAGCCTCTGAATGAAATTATTGTTCATTTCCTTCACTCTCTTCTCTAAAAGAAAAATCCAAACATGTTTCCACAAACATATGTATTGTTTGACTTACTTCCTTACAAGGAATTAAGAATACATCTTTCATGAACATGTCATTTATATAACATATTTATGATGTACATAGCATAAATTATACATTTTACATGGAATTTATTCAACAACCCCCTATACTTACTTCACTCTTTTAATAAGTATTCTACCTACTTACTTCATACAGAGAAGACTATTTCCATCCTACTTTACAAGAATGGAAACAAAATTTAGAAGGACTACATATGCATTCCAACTTTTCTATAAACAAATGATAAACATTAATCTTCCACTTTATCCTGCTTCCCAAAAATGGAATATTCCCAGACACGTATCCTAGGAAGGGATAGGTGGGATTATTTATGGACTTCTTCTTCCAACAGTATTGGAAGGAGACTCACAATTTCTTGTCTCTAACTCTGTCTCTGACAAAATCCAAGAAACCAATGGATCCAATTATAGTCTATCTAAACAACCTATATAATCTCTAATTTCTGACACCAAGCATGATTGTCGTGTCCTGGATAGCTTTCTCTGAATATAGAAGGACGAATCCATCCTGGAACACAACTCCATATCCCTCACTTTCAAAAGATGATATTGAGAGAAAATTCACTTTGAATTTTGGAACAAACACCATCTATTCTATCTCCATAAATCCTCCTTACTCGAGCTGGAATATCACATATCCAAATCCCCTTAATGCATGTATGGTATTAGTCTCAAATACCACATAGTAGTCTCAGTCTATTTTTGAGAAGGTAAGGAATATTGAACTAATTCCTGTCAAGTGGCAAGATGATCTGTTGTCCACAAACCATACCTCAATGTCTTCATACACTATACTACTAAGAAAATCCATCAAAAATAATTCCTTCTCGAATTTCTTCTGCAACACTATTAACTTCATTTGAGGCTGCTACCTGTCTCCTTGTAAGTTCTTTCACATCTTCCTGGTTCTACTTCGAATTAAGTTGTGGATGAAGTGTCCAAAACTTCTTAATCCAATGACTATTCCTACCACAATGAGTGCAAAATTTGTTTTTCATGTCCTGGAACCGCATTCATTTCTTTTCATTCTCCCTATTCTTCTTTGGGAAATGACCTTTTCTTCTTGCCTCCTTCTTGGATGAATTTTACTGCAAGGATTGTCTCTTCCAACAGTTTTTAATACAATGGTTATTAAATCCATAGAAAACACATGGATACATGGACCATACATTTGGTGTTATTGGACCATTCTTTCCCTTATTAAGGAAAACATTGGGATGATTACCAAATCTTTTAGGACTACCCTTTATGCCAGTGTCACAAGTGGAAAATGTATTCATTCATTCCTCATAATTCTCACCTCTTCTTGGAGATGCTTCGCATTTGATTCATTTCCCAGGGATGGGAGGTTGTTCTGTTAGAACTAATGGCTTACAAAGTATTCAAACCTCTTCATTTGAATCTTCCCTTACTTCAACTATCTTAAAGAATTCTCCATCTCCTTTTCCATATCCCAATCCCGCATAACAAGGTATTCCCTCTGCCTGTATGGGATTAGTCATTCCTTGTACATTGATTCCAAGACCTTTTCCATCATATCCCATCTTGGTTAGCAACTTAAATCCAATACCATAAGTATGTTATTTAATTTCATTCAAAGAATCATTTTCACCTTGATGGGAAGAAAAAGAACATGATCGATTATTTTCATGGCATACCTCAATCCCTATTTGTAGAAGATAGCCTCTCTTGCATGGTAGACTATTCCTTCTCCACTTTATCAAATTTATGGAATTGTGCCAACATCTTATCTTTGTCTTGAAACTCACTTTTGAATTCTTGAATAATTCCCATCAACAATTCTTCATGGCTTACCAATCGATCTTGAAGCTCTTACCTCTGATCCTTGAGGTATTGTAGTTGCATTCTCAATTCATAGTTCACCTTCTGAATATATCACTTCATGTATTTCTGAAGACTAAATTTCATTACATCTTTGCTCATGGTGGCCCTTTGCAACAAAGAGATTTTTTATCTCAAACAAGGAGTCTTCAAACATGCCTTCACCAAGCTCGAGTTTGGACCTCGTAAGCATTCAATTGAAAATACACATCAAACCACACTTTGATACCAACTTGATCTGAAAATACTTAGATCTTAATTTAATTCATAAACACATAATAACATCCAACCTGATTTGGTAATTTATGATCATCTTGAATATTTGCAAATAAACATGTGAATCCTCTTACTCATCCAAAACTTCATTAACTAAT
Organism: Picea mariana; assembly: GCA_032191745.1. Lineage (NCBI taxonomy): Eukaryota > Viridiplantae > Streptophyta > Pinopsida > Pinales > Pinaceae > Picea > Picea mariana. The sequence continues at coordinate 7,109 of JASDQU010440268.1, read as the reverse complement.
AAATAACTTGTGGGAAAATGAGAGATAACACAAAAAAAATTAAAAGAACTAAGAATACAAGAGTTGATAACGAAGTTCACCCATCTTGGGCTTCGTCTCCGAGCCCACTTCCAAACAATGAGACCACTCTATTAATTTTAGAGACCTAACCTCCCTAACCCCTCATGTAGGTAGAATAATATATTTTCCATGTAACAAAGGTTGATATTAATAAGTCCTAGTAATAAGGAAGAATAAGTCAAATGTAAGAATATCTAATAGAAGCTTTCACTTCTAGAAAGATCTTCCTCTAGATTGTTCTTTTCGTAGATAGATTTATTATATATAGGAGTTGATGGCATGATAAGTATTTTTATTGAGAATTATTGTAATAGAGTGCTACTCTATTGGAGGTTTCCCCCTCAAAGAGGCAAGTGAACATTGTTTCCAATCAATAAAGGTATTATTTTGGTGTTGTGGTTCCTTATATTTTGTTGTTTCATTGTTATTCTCTGCAGTATTTATGTTTCTTCTATTATAATAGATCTGGTACCTAACAAGTGGTATCGTAACACTTTCCTTTATAGGAATTGTGGGTTATTTTTTTTTAGGGTAGAGACATGTTTCGACATCTTAAAAATATAGTGATTTGTCGTTTAGCGCATAAATGTGTGATCGGGGAAGCATACACATAGGAAATGCAAGAGGTTTTTAAGCTCACAGTGTTGGACACCCTTGTAATCCATGTTGGTACCCCTTCGAGTGGTAGTGCATTAGAAAATAATTGTATATGGATTGGCCTAGGTATCCTGAAACCCTCCATAGATCAATCGTTCGGTTGCCCGACTGCTATAGTTTCATCGACAACAACACTTGGGAATATACTCTCTAGTACCTGGGTAATTGGGTAGTATGGCTAAGGGTACGGTCTAGCCTCCTTAGTTGGTTCCCTAAGATATTGGGTTGAGTACTATTGTTCGACCCCGCACATATATTAGA